>PVJD01006605.1:0-95937 GCA_004026545.1 Mormoops blainvillei | reverse complement strand
CCTGCCTCCTGTTACTCACACCCTGTGTGGATACTTCGCATATTATACTAGAGTTGGTCTGGGTGACAGGTAGAATATGCCAGAAGTGATATTATGTCTCTTCCCACATTAAGTTATAAAGCACATCACAGCTTCCTACTTGGCCTCCCTCTCTGAACCTACTTTTCCCTCTGTCTCTGTCTCTCCTTCTCTCTGATTATGGCTTCGAGGCTGCAATGTTGTGAGCAGCTCCATGGAGGGGTTCATGTGGTGAAGAAATGAAGCAGACCCTGGCAACAACACCCGCATGCACATGCCACCTTGGAAGGAGATCCCACAGCCCAGTCACACTTTCAGATGCCGTGGCCCTGGCCACCGTCGCACTGTAACTTCATGGGAGACCCTGAGCCAGAACCCAGCTAATCTGCTTCTGGCTTCCTCCCTCTCAGAAACCGTGTGAGATAATCCATGTTCTTCGGGTGTTAAGTTTTGGGGTAAACTGTTCTGCAACAACAGATAACTAACGAATGGAATTGCCATTTATATATTATGATAGTCATCCCACTGTACTAAAATGACTTCCTTTTCCTCCACTTTTATTAATTTACTTATTCATTATTCGTTCATTCACTCATCCATCCATTCTGCCATTTAATAAACTTTCAATATACACCATGGATGCATTATGTTGGGTCTGGGAAGATACACACTGTTAACAGAATATTAACAGGATATTAATGGGATTTTCTCCTCTTCTCCCAGCCTCAAATTTAGGAAGAACAGGTGAGAGTACATGTACCTTCTATAACTACTCAGAGTTACAACTGCTACTTTCCAGGGCTGACTAAAGATAGTACAACTAGTCTTGTGTTCCTCAAGCCAGTTAGCTTCTAGGGAAGTAACTACCTTTTATAAAACAAATGTAAAGAACAAAGAGGAATTCGTATATTAGAAAGAGTTGTTAGACTAGGGAGAGCACGGGGGAAATACTCTGGCTTCGTCCCTCTCCTTCCCATGCAAAGGGCTTATCACTTCACCTCAGCCCTACCTGAAAAAGCCTCTAAAGAGACAGAGTTGAAGTTCCCCAAGACAACTGACAGCCCGCCCACCAGCCCGATGAAGCTGACCAAGCTACAGGATTTCATATGCCTCAGTCAGAACTGCTGCTGAGCTGCGGGTGGCCATCCGGGTGGGAGGTGCATACATTCAGGTTTGGGGATGTACACTGGCATGGGAACCAACATCTGCTGCTTTTTCGGATCATGTCTAAGGCAGGAAACTAGCTGGAACAGGCTGCCGCTGCAGAGAAAAAGAGGGTACAGCAGTAGCTAGATGGCCTTAGTGTCTGTCCATGAGCTTTTGCCCCATTTACTTAAATTTTCCTTTCCGTCCTTGAGAAGCCAGAAGCAGCAGGGCGGCTGGGGCATAAAGAAATAATGAATAATTAAATACTTGCCCCTACACATACACACACACACACTCTCTCTCTCTCTCTCTCTCTCTCAGCAATAAGATAAGCTCGAATTTGGTCAGAAGGAAAAAATAAAATTGAAAGTTTGAAATGGAGTTTGAAATGCCTGAGGGTGACCACAAGTCCATGAAATATACTCAAGCTATAAAAAGAGTCTGAGAAGGGAGGTACAGCAAGACATGTCTGAACAAAGTTGTTAGAAAAATATTTTTTTCTGTCCAAGCTCAGTTCTTCCATAAGCAAGTTAATCAACGATGAATCAAAAGGAGAGACACTTTTCTTCCAAATGTCTGAAATCATTTTGTGTTAGTCCTGCACTCCCCTGAATCCACAGCAAGGGAACAATGCCTTGTGCGATTATTTCTTACCTAGGGACTTGATCCGGAGATAGACCAGGGTATGGAGAGGGCAGAATATCAGAAGGAATGGCGGGGGGCGGGGGGATTGTTAAGGGAAAGAAAAGCCAAGAAGAAAATAGCATTGAGAAATGGGCAGCCAAAAACCAGTCTCTCCTGACTGTTGTGGGAACCCACTTCCCAGGAGCTCAGGGGTCCTGTCTCTAGTCTTTACTTCTCAGCTGCCAAGTGATAGGCTCCTCTCCCTGTCTCAGCATCAAGACGCATCCCTGTCACCCAGGCAAGTGGACCTTGGGTTTATATCTGTACAGCCCTAGTAGCTGGCACAGGGTAGGGGAGGAAGAGGGAGAGGAGAGGAAATTATTATTTTTTAAATCTTACAACCAAGAAACCTGGGGAAAAGCAATTTAGAGCAATTCTAAATGGTCTTTTTAAGACTCCAGAGAGGACTCAGGGTCTGAGTCTCTCTAGATCAAAAGGCTTTTTCACTAACAGGATCCCAGGGGCCCTTTGCGTCTTACATAAGGCCAGAAAAGAGGTTATATTACATAGACCCTCATAAGAGGATCAGCTGCCAAGTCACCATGATGATGGGACATCCCACTCATAGTTATAAGCAAAGACGTGACCCAGGTCCTGAGAACACAGAAGAGTTGTGCTGACTGCTCACTCAATCCCTATTGGGCTGCAGGAAATAAATTGCCTTTATAAATTACTCATTGACTAGGAGGGAATAAAGTTAGCACTAAGTGAATTTGGCTATGTTTTCACTAGACTTCGAATAATGTCTCTCAATCATAAGACACTGAAATGTACAGGATTGTTTTAAGACATGGTACCCAGAATGTCAAGAGGTATTTCTTTTGTTTTTTAAAAGTCTCCACAAAGGTGTTTTATATAATCCTGACTACTCACTTCTGCCTCTATAATTCAAGAAGACAGTCACTCTATTTTTTTTAAGTTTAGATTTTACAGAATATTTTAGAGTAAGTCCAACTGGGGACATTTTGGAACAGGATGGATTTATTATGCCAAAGACACACAGAAAGCAAAGAAGGTTGGCCTCAGTAGGGACTTTCCTTTTATTTTATGTATAACTTGTAACAAGTCACTTAACTCCTATGGCCTTCAATGTATTCATCTGTAAAGTCAGTCAATAACATCTTCCGTGTTCATTACAAAGGACTGTTATGAAGGTTAATCAGTTAATATGTGTATAAAACTTATCATATCATATCTTTCTGTGTGGCCTTGCTGCCCTATTTCTGGTTTCCTACCCACTTCCTCAGGTTAAGCACAAATTCTACTTTCATTACATAGTCAAAGAAGATTCACTTCGGGCAGGGCCAGAAAAAGCATGCGGGCCTCAGAGTTTGCTCAGCCAAGAGAAGAATCCAGTTCCCTGAAACTTAGACTGGTCATGGAAGAGGGGAAAGCATTCACCCTGCGTTCAGAGCCCTCCATCACCGCCTCCATCTGCCTTTCCCACCTCAGTTCTCATTTCTCAACCCTCCCCGACTGACAGCTGTGGACTCGTTGGACACTCGGGATTTTTGTCCCCATCCTTTACGTATTCCATGGTAAATACGGTGCACACTTTGCACTTGCACATACACACGTTCTCTACACACTTGAGCGTCTCCCGTGAGAATTCACACAGTAACAATGTCTGCCACTGACTCAGGTCATAACGTCACTCATCTGTTTTCCCCTCTCTTATATTTTCTCCTTGAGGAAAGAGACCGTGTATTACAGTTGGTTGGGTTTTTTGTTTGTTTCTTTCTTTCTTTGTTTTTGATTTCTGTATTTTTCACAAATAAAAAGACAGAATCATGCATATGTTAGGTGCTTAATAAGTGGTTTTAAACAACAAGTGAATGAATCAACGGTGACGTGTTTGTTTCTTCCACAGAATCGTATAAATGCAGAATCTGCTTTCTGGTCGTCGTCTTTCAGGAGGGCGGATATGGAGAGAAGTCTTCTTTCCTTCTCTACCCCAAAAGCTTACTGAGGAAGCACGTGGCCCAGAACCAACGGGCTGAGCAGTTCTGGGAAGAACAAACTTTATCCAAAATGAAGAATTCGGAGGCTTATCATTCAGCCCTTAGTAATAAACCCTTCAAACCTTGCATTCCTTTTTTATTATAAACAAGAAGTTACTCTCTTAGAATTTGAAAATTCTTCGGCTATCAGGAGGTCATGCGAAGCCACGCACAAGTCGTTCAGCACAGAAATCAGCTTTTGCGTCTTTCGCTGGGAAACCAGCCGCCCGAGCTCGGGGAGATGCCCATCTCTGACTTCTCTCAAATAACCACAGAGAAACCCTAGGTCGGGAGACTTAACCTCTGCTGTGCTCAAGCAAGCCCTTAGCTGCAAGCGGAATTCAGAGTATTTCTACTTCAGAACACCACACATATTTTAGAGGAAACTGGGTCGACTTGGCCTAGAAGAAAATGCCAGCGAGGGGCTCTGAATGACGGGGGGGGTTTCAGCCTTTTCCAACACACCACGTTAACAAGGAAAACAGCAACAAAAGGTAGCAAGTTATACGATTCCCTGTTCCCCTTGCAGTTGTCAAAGGGGACCATCATTTTCTTGGCAGTGCAAGTTGGAAGGCTTGAAATGTTGTTTTTAACATGTCTTTGCCTCACTATTAGCGCATCAAGCTATAATGAACTTTTCCTTCAGAACTGTCTATTGACTTGCCCGTTCCTCATCTCCCCATCCTCATGGCTACTAGTTACACACAAGCTAGACACAGACCGTTGCAGTGCATTGTTAGCACGCTTTCCCCTCAGATCGCTGCCCCTGCAGGCCATCCTGCAGAGGATATTCATTTATAAAACATTTCTTTCATCATATTTCTTCGTATCTAAAATCCTGTAGTCCCATGAACCTTAGTACGGATTCTTACACACTCCCTCCCAAGTGTTTCACATTGTCAGTACAGGAAACCCTGACCCCTAGCTCCCTCCAATACCTCTCTGAACTCTCTTCTTGTAGATTTAAATTTTAAATCTAAATTTTAATACATGCTACCTTAGCATTGGACACTATCATATACCTTTGCGTGTTTTAATACACAAATAGTGTCTTAGATTACTTACCAGCTAAAGTAGTTACCTCTCCTCTCAAAAAAAAAAAAAAAATTGAGGGAAACTGATGCCAAAAGGGATGAACCATATTTATTTTACAGCTATTTTCACCACTTCTACTATTTCTTCCTTCTCATGTACTTACAGGATAGAGGAAGAGCCAACTGTAGCTGGCGTTCGGGTCACCCTGCTCAGAGCCCAGCAGCCCTAGCTCCCTATCCTCTACCTTCTCTAGCTGTGCTTCCAACCCCAGCCAAATCTGTCCTCTCCCTTTCTCTTGAGGGGTGCCTCCTAATAAGACTTCACTTGGTCCTTACACCCAAGTTAATTATGATGTCTACCACTGTACCAACTAACACCTCATTAGGAGTCTTTCCTCAGCTCTGTCTGAGCTCCTTTCCAGAATGTTCCTCCTGTGTGCTGAATCCCGGGGGGCTTGCATGTCACTCACTGACATCCTCCTCTGGTCACTGTGGCTGCTCCCTGCAACCCGTCCTCTCGGATGCCTGCCGACACCTTCACTGCGGCCTCAGAGACGGAGTGCTGGCTTCCGCCTAGCTGCTCCTCCTGAATTCTCCTCAGCACAACTGCGAACTGGCTGTGACTGTTATCAAGGCTTGACTACCAACCCAGAGATCACTTGTGGCCTCTCAGAAGGTGTCCCAGCTGTTCCTAGAAATGGCTCTGTTCTTAGAGACAGTCCGCAATTCAGATTTCTTATCATTCCTGCCTGCCTCCAATCTGGAGTCCAGATGTCAAGGATTACCAAACCACAGAACATGTATTTCCAAAGAGAAAATAATTTTCAAACATAGGGCCATTTTCAGGTAGATTTAGAAAAGCAAAAGTCAAACTTAATCACCAGAGCATTTTGATTCTGCTGTTACGGAGAGAGAGGGAGAGAGAGAGAGGGAGTCACAAGTCATAGTTGGCTATAAAAGCAAAAACTCTCACAACTGACAGAATAAAAAGAAAACCAAACATAGTAGAAGTAATCAACACCAAATGAAGGGGACAGTGGGAAAAACACACAGTAAAATTTGTTGTAACTTAAACACTGCTAAAAGAATTATCTTAAACTTCTTACTAAAAAGGAAATAAACTTAAACTTCACAGAAATAATTGTATGCAAAGAAAAATAAGTAAAATGTCACACAACGTTGAAAAGTCAAAATATCTTCACAAAACAGATTTGGATTTTTTAAATGGGAAATTTGTACTTTGTAGAAATTAAGACCACAAAAGATTAGCTCACAATTGCATATAATGAAACTTGATTTAAACAAAAATAAGATCTTTATAAAATTTACATTAAAAAGAATTTCTACAGATAAAAATAATTGCGGTAGAGCAAGATAAAATTCTTTTTAAATTTGAAGTGATTTAATTCTAAATAGCAAATTGACGAAGGGATCAAATTCCTTGATGCAACTTACTCTAGAATACTTTTCCAGTATAAAAAAAAAAAAAGCAGTGTTAATATATGGAAGCCGAGTGAGAGAATATACTCAGTCTAGAAACAGGCCTGCCCACGTGGAGTGAGCATAGAGTTAAGTACAGGCTGCCGCCTCGGTCGCTGCTGGGGTCATCCTGTTATCATGGATCCCACCCCCGGGAACACCCTTAGACGCCAAGCTTGCATGGTAAGTTATAACAGCTACACATTCACCGTAAGCACACACAAGCTTGTGTGGTGGTTAATGCTGCCCAACGGCGGAGGCTGCTGAGATGCGGTGAAGACCCCTTGCTCCTGGAAATGGAATCCCGCTTGCCGGGTCTCACAGCTCGGCAGCTGCAGGCGGCTCCAGTACAAAGTGCAGTGAGACAGCTCTTCCCCCAGCTCGCTTTAGGAGAGAGAAGAGATGGAGGCCGGGGAAGACCAAGGGAGGTGAAGCCTGGCTTGACAAGCGGAGGCGTGAGATAGAAACATTGGGTCCTCTGCTAGAGCTTTTGTGAACAACACAAAAATTACCACAGTAACTTCTTAGCAAGTCTTAAAGACCAGAGATATTTTTCTGCTGCCTTTCTGTCCACAGGTCAGGCTCACAGTCACTTCTGGGATAAGTGACCAGGGTCTCATGTCGCACACAGCCCTCACTCGGGCATCCTGCCCAGACCTTCCTTTGCAGCAATGCTCCCACTGTTGGGTGACCCCCCGGTTCTCCCATTTCCCAGGACCATTTCTCATGCAGTTCTCACAGGGCTGTTAATATCGCCTGGCTTTAGATGTATGAGTCGCCACTGGAGTGCAGACATCTTACACAGTGTCAGCACATTACCTCTCCCAATGAATTTGCATTGTAGTGTGGGACTTTGGGGAATATATGTCTTACTGATTTAATTTTCAATTAATTTAACTGCATAACTGTTTCAGAATTAACATTAATGGCATGCTGATCAAATCTGCAGGAGACATGAGGCATGGAGTAATTGCTAAATTTAGATGATAGAATATGTAACAAAAAATGATTCTGGCAAATATATGTGTGTATATGTGTATGTGTGTGTGTGTGTGTGTGTGTGTGTGTGTGTGTGTACAGGGGGAGAAGCAGTGCTATTTTACCCCTTGCCAATCAACCAACAAAAAAATTCAATTCCAGGTGAATTACAGATTGTAAACTACATGTTAAAGGTAAAACAATAAACATTCTAGAAAAACATCTACATTGCTTCAGAATAGGCAAATATTTCTTAATCAGGATACAAAAGAGCTAAAGATAAAGGTAAAAATGATAAGTTGCACCACAGAAAAATTAAGAAATTATGAAATTAAGATTAATCGAGCTAAGACCTTTTTGAAGCCAGTTGCAAAACAAAAGGCTGTACCGTACAGTCCCTAAGAATATTTTGTATCCTGAAACTCCATTTCGCATTCATCAGTTAACTCTGAAATTTATTAAAAATTAAGAACTTCTGAATATTAAGAGATTAAGATGCAACTAAGTGAAAATGCAATTTGCAGAGTGAAATAAAACATTTATAATAAATATATTATGCTAAGTGAAATTTACCAGTCAGAGAAAGACAAGTGCCGTACGATTTCACTAATTTGTGGAATCTAAACAACAAACCGAACTGACTAACATAGAGAAAGACTCACAGATAGAGGGCGGGCTGCCAGCTATGGGAGCGTTGTAGGGGTGGAGGGATCAAGCCAAAAAAAAAAAAAGGAAAAAAAGAGTAAGAACTCACGGACACAGACAATAGTGTGGGAACTGAGGGAGAAGGGGGTGGGTGGAGGTGGAAGAGGGTATGGGGGGATAAATGGCGATGAAAAAATAAAATAAAGTATAAATAAAAAGATTTAATCTAAAATATATAAAGAACTCCAACAAATCGATAAGAGAAAGACAAATTACCCAACAGGAAAATCCATGAAAGACTTGAATAGATATTTCACAAAAAAAGACATCAAAACCACCAATAATCATATCAAAAATTATTTGGCCTCATTCATCATTGGCAAATACTAACTAAAACCACAATGCGATACCACAACACACATGCTGCAATAACTAAAATAAAAAGTGTGAAGAATAGCAAACGAGGCAAAGAGATGGAGCACCCGGAACACTGATGTACCCGTGGCGTAAGATTAAGTTGATTCGACCACATTAGAAAACTAGGCGGTTGCCAAATCAAACGTACCCAACACTCGTCACTTAGCCATATCAGTGTTAGCTATATACCCAAAGAAATGCAAACTTACTTTCACCAAAAGACGTGCACTAAAATTTTCACGGTAGCCTTGATCATAAGAGCCAAAGCTGGGAATTACCCAGATGCCCACCAACAATACAACAGATAAGTAAACCATGGTATACTTTGTGCCACGAATATTAAGCAGCAATAAGAATTAATGGCCTGTAAATCCATGAAATATGAATGACTTTCACAAGTATAACACTGAGCAAAAGAAGCATGACCAAATTAGTACACGTTTATGATTTCTTATATAAGGTCTAAAAAAGCAAAATTATTGTTGGAAGTCACAATAGAGATTACCCAACGGGAAGTGGATATGGACTAAAAAGAAATGAATAGGTTCTGGGAGGCTGTAAACATTCTGTTCGCTCACATGGGGGCACAGGTGTGGCCAGTAAAACAAATTATCAAGCTGCCCACTCGGGGTGCCCTTGTGTATTTATCTTTTTGATACTGTAATTCAATAAAATGCTTACAAATATTAAAATAAATTTAAGCAGGAACAATATAAAGACTTTTACTTAGGTACAAAAATTTATTGCAAACTGAAGAGATTGGCTTGATGGCGACACATGGAAAAAGGTCTATGGGTTTTAATTGACTTCCATCTCAATTCAAGACAAAAGTGGGTGTATAGGGCAAAATTACAAAATAAGAATTTTGTTTTTTAATTCTAGAATTAAAAGCACTCAAAATGCAAATGTTCTCAGGAACTACAATAGAACTTTTTAAGTTTGCATTTGGGAAAACCAAAGCCCAAAGAGGTTGTAGCACAATCATATTTAGACGAAGTTTTTTAAAAAAGATTCGGAACTACATACCATGCTTTCAGACTCCCTCACCCAGAGCATGTTCTCTTCGTTTCATGGTTCCCAAACCTTGCCCAGAATAGGAATTATCTTGGGAAAGTTTAGGAAAAAGTGGAAAAGCTCCCGGTCATTCTGATACAACAGTTTGGGGACCACTGTTCTCGCCTATTCCAGGCTGCTGTCCCAGACAAAGAAACAAAATCTCATGGCTTTGCTTTACTTGTTCCTTTATTCACTGTGATTGATTACTGGATGTAGTTTCTGTTCCGCAATGCAGTTTGTTTGGCAGTGGTTAAACAAATTCTAAAAGTACACCATACCAAATTTCTGGTCTCAGTATTTCCTCCCCTCTGAATATTTAATATTCTAAAATTATATTCTAAATGAGAAAACACAAAGCTATTTCCAAAATAATGAGACAAACATCACTGGGGTAAGAAAGGAACCACTGGGGTCTTGGCGTTTAAATGCCCATGTACTGAACAGGACAAAACCCAAAGTCATTGGCACAGGGCTCAATGGGAAGAAAGGGGTGGATAAAACATGACGGCCAGTTGCCCATGCCTGAGACCACAGCGTACACAAAGTCGCATCACTGATGTGCCGGTCTACGGGCGCGGCGGCTAGCCCCTGCTATCCCGGTCACGAAGCAGAAATGGAGACAAATAAAAGACCTATTTCAGCACAGCTGAGAGTGGGAACCGGGCTCTTGGGGGCAAGGAGGGAGGGCGAGCCCAGCGAGAGTCACAGAGAGAAAACAGTTCCCATACAAGATACGTTTGTAAATTATTCTAAAGCACATGAAGACAATTACTTGGAAAAGAGAGCCAACAAAATAAGTCATTTCAGATGGAAAGTTCAAAAAATAAAGAAATAGAAAAATGTATAAAATGATATTAACATCTTCAAGACTGTTTAAAAAATACAATTAAAATTCATTAAATAAAAATAGTGCTATGGGACAGAAGAGGCTGGGCACTAACAATAAGCGATGTGAAAACCAACGAGTACAAAATCTTAAAAATGAAAAATATAGTCATTAAAATAAAAACTCAATAGTAGGAATCTAGTCTAAATTGGACATGGACATGGAAGGTAGAATTAGTAAACTAAAAGCATGGATTTTTTTAAATAAATAGCACTCCAGGAGTTGGCTACAACATATGTATAATACACATTATATTCAATATATAAATTATTGGTTGAAAGATACAGATTGTTACTCATAAATAACATAAATTAAAATTTAAATATCAACAAAACTGTAAAGCTATTGGGAGAAAACATATGTATATATCATTAAGATTTTAGAGTAGTAAAAGATTTCTGCAACCAAATACATGGAGTCAAAATGATAAAGAAAAAGACCGAGGAACCCGTCCACTTTACAGTTAAAACTTCTGCATAAATAAAGGCAAGCAAACAAAATTGAAAAGTCACTGAAATGAAATGTGTTCAGCATATTTAATTTACCTTGAAAATATAAAGAGAACTATAAATCAATATAGAAAAAACAAAGGACTTAATAGAAAAATGAGCAAAGTGTTTTCATGTGCCATTCACAGAAAATGAAAGCTGTGGGTGCAACGTGCATGTGGGAACACGCTGGAGTCTGCAGTTGGGAAAATTCAAGGTGCTCTTTCAAACCTATCAGACTGGCAAAAACACCACCGTTTGGTCAAGAATGTGGAAGGTAGGAGTTCTTTAATAACAGTGGCAGTTTAAATTAGCAGAGCCATCAGGAAGAGCAATGACAACACTGTGATCTTACGTGCCCTATGACCCAGTCATCCGAGATGAGAGTGCATGCGTATTGGCCCTGGAAGCTGAGCACACTTACCTGTACACAGTGCTATGTAATTATATATGAGCTGTCCAATATTACATTGTTGTAGGAAAAAAAAAAAAGGAAGAAACCGAAATGTCATGCAGTAGCGGAGATGATAACGACAGATCCTCATCGATGATGATGAACAGACTGATAGCATTGCACTCATCCAATAAAACACACTGCAGTTAAAAATAAATGAAATACGTATCATCATGAATGCATAAGTACACTATTGAATGAAAAAGCATGTTAGAAAACTTCACACATACTGTATTTAATTTAAATAATGCCACAAAGGAATTCTATAGCTTTGCTAATATGTGTAAACTATACATGCATACATATATACATGTGTATACATGCATGTGCATATAATATTATATTTAAAAAGTAAGTATATGAAATTGGAAACACAGTTCTTAACGGCTAGCTCTGGAAGGGAGGAAAATACAATTAGGGAGGAGATAATAGAGACCTCAGCTTTCCTGTACGGTTCTTTGACCTTTAGTCAAGTCTCGAGGAAGTATTGAAGGATGTGAAGTTATTCCATTTGGTGATGGATAAGTAGGTGTTTATTAATTAACCTTTCTTTTCTTTTTAAAAAAAATTATTGGAGTAACACTGGTTAATAACTATGCAAATTTCAGTGTACAACTATATGATGGGACACCTGTATTGGGTTCACAACCCAAAGTCTGATCTTCCGTCACCATGTATTTGCCCCCATTTTCAGTGAGTGCTACAGAGTTTTCCAAACTAGCAAATTTAAGAGGGCCTTTAAGAGACAGCACGTGCACACGCATGACAGCCAGCGCGGCGAGAGCCCCCAGGGAGCAGCACACTGTGAATGAGGAAGGGGGTCGTTGACACTGGGAGACATATCACAGGCTTGTCTTCTTTTGTGTCAGGGGCTCTAATGAAAATCCACATGGAAGTTAAAGGGAGGCAGATCAGGCTCAAATTAAGAAAGAAATTTCTGGCCATTACAACTTTTGAAAATTTATTTGGCAACCTCAGGAGACAGAAAGATCCTACCATTATAGTTGGACAAGCCTAGTGTGGATAAAACTTGTTACAAAAATGGCTTTGAGACCTACTAATACAATGCATACCTTCGGTTGAGGTTTGCCTAAGGTGATGAGACTGATGACTTTAATAATGAGGCATTGTGCTAAGCCCTTGAGACACTTCCTCATTTAACCCTGAAAGTAACTCTAGACATTGGTACTACTTTATTGTCTTCATCTTACAAATGAAGGTAAATATTGCATCTAAGGATTTGAATCCAGACTATTTTATCTCTAAGATCTAAAGACTTCATTACATTTCCTTAGTCTCATTATAATGTTATGATTTCTGAAATCAAAAAAAAGGTTTTCCTCATTGTGAGGTTTAAGGCACACAGGAGAGACGTTTGGGAGACTTTGGGGCCCACCCAGAGTCCCCGAAAATAAATATCTTATGAGTGCACTTCACATAGTAGTACTTGGTCTCCTAAAATTTAGTTTTACTGCTATCAATGCAACTAATTCTACAATATACTATGAACATGTGAGAAAAACTGACAAAATGATAGAGGGGAATGTGCAAAAGAAAGAATAAGTACTAAAAATAAATAAAAGAGAAAAAAAAAAGTCTAGCCGTGGAGCCTTCCAGCATGTGTGTGTGCATGTGTGACTTTCTCTGTGTGTCTGCATTTGCGTTCCACCAATCAATGACCCACTGACCATCCGCAGTCCATATTTTCAGTGTCCCCATTCTAGTCTTGTCAGATGCTCATTCTTTATCACTTGCAACATCTGTTAAATATTCTTCTAGCCTCAACAAAGTCCTTCCCACGCAGCTAACTGCCAGGCATTCATTTTATCTACATCTGAAGAAGAAAGAAGTATATGACTCAAATATGCCAGTATTTTAATGTGTGGTGTGAAAGAAGTGTGGGTGTTTGCAAAATTGAGTTTTGCTCACTCCCCCAGGCTGGGGAACCTTTTGGGGATGACATACAATTTGTCCACTAAGCCTCAATGTCTACCCTCGTTTAAAAAGGCACTTCCCCAAAGGCCTTGTGTCAAAGCAGAGGAGATGGATTGCAAGGGAATTAAGCCCAGACGAGAAAGTATCTGTCATTGGGCCTACTTGGCTATGTTGATTCCTCAAAGAGAGCATGGAGGATTAAATGGGTTCTGGCTCAGAGTTTGGGGTCATGGGTCATACCTACGACTAAATGTGAAGTGTTTTGTGGGGTAAGAGATAAAACGGTGGGAAGGGAGGAATGACAGGATGCTGATGCGGTGGCTGTCATGTCTCAGCCGCATTCAAGGTGGGAGACAGCATTAGTTTTCCAGGAAAGCCTGAAGGAGGACAAGGTGAGGGGCAAGAACAACTGTCTGAAGCTCTCCTGACAGGCTTGACCTTCCTGCAGGGGGATATCCCATCTAGCACCGTTTCTTGCCTTCTCTCCTCCTTATCTCTCTCACATCCATCAGGATCAAGATGCTGAGAATGTCAGAGGCCTTCCCAATGTCTTTTCTCATAAAGCCTTAACCAAAAAAATCTATCTATTTTGTCAGTGCTAAGTAGGAATACATGTGTGCATGGACATATAATGAGGATAGGTATTGGATCCCAAAGTTGGTCTCAAAGAAGTAGAACTCCAGGCCCCTATCCCAAGAGGCCACCTGACTGCAGCCGAGGGGCGTAACCACGAGAATGTTCTGGATAATTTGCACATTTGTGCTATTTCAGTCCTGGATCAGGCTTTACTGCTCTAGTGTTTTGAAAAGGTCAGCCAGCAGGGATTTCTACTGAGCAGGGAGTGTAACCAGGACAGAAGGGACTGAGAAGATTCTATATGTCTGAGCAGGAGAAATGAAGAGAGGGAAGAATTCTTGAAGCTTAGATTCCTGAGCCTACAAAAAGGCTCTTCTCAAATTTATGAAAACTATAGAATCATGAGTAAAAGTTCTATTTAGATTTTGTTCCCAGGTCTTTATTACAACTCATCTCTGAAGTTGGTGCCTCAGTAAATTCCATCTGAAACCAGCAGCAGAGCATTTGCATACAGAAAGAAAGTTCTCAGGCTGGGTACATAACTGTGGCTACCTGGAAAAAGATTTTAGCTACGACAGTCTGAAGTACCATGGACCACCTCCGACATAACATTTATCACATGCACAGGGCGTGAACTCAAAGTGTGAAGGGAGTATTGAGGCTAGGAGAAGCTTTGGAAGACACAGGCCCTTGTGAGTGTCTCAGAGCAAGTAAACGATGAGCCTTAATGTTCTAATTTGCGACACTGGGATGGTAGTACCTACGCAATCTTCTCAGTAAGGAGATTAATTGAGGGAATCAAATAAGGTCATTGTTTCAGTCTACTGAGGCTGCTACAACAAAATACCTTAGACTGAGTGACTTAAACAGCAGACACTCATTAATCACAGTTCTGGGGCTTGGGAAGTCCAAGATCAAGGTGCCTTGTAAGAGCTCTCTTCCTGGCTTGCAGACGGCTGTCTTCTTGCTGTATTGTTGCATGGGAAAAGGGCAGGAAAGAAAAGCGAGGGAGCTCTGGTGTCTTCTTTTGCCCATAAGGGCACGAAGCCAGCCATGGGGGCTCCACCCTCATGACCTGACCTAAACCTGATTACATCCTAAGGGCTTCCCCCTTTAAACATCATCCCATCAGGTGTAATGTAATTGAGCTTTCAACATATGAATTGCGGGGAGCCCAATTATTCAGTTTATGGCAGTAATGACATGAAAGTTCTGTACATTACATAAAACTGTGTAAATTCATTATGGTATTATCATCATCCCTACGAAGGTGAGCTTCGTGAAACATGGTAGAGCCTGCCACAGTGTCCTGTCATTTTTTTCCTTAAGGGTCATGGAGTAAGAAAGAAACTTACAAATACAGTCTGCAACCCCTGTCCTCACCCCTGCTTTACATATGAGGAAAGTGAGCTCACGTCACTTCCAAGGCTATACAGTAATGGTTAAGGCAGGTTGGATCAGAGGATAAGAGCTTTGGAAGCAGATAAACCTCGCAATAAATTCCATGTTCACTATTTTAATAAGTAGTGTCCTTGGACAAGTTATTTAATCTCTTTAAGGCTCAATTTCCTCATTTCTAAAAGAGGAATAACAATAACACCTATTTCATCTGCACTGCGGTGAAGTTAAAGTCAGATGATACATGTTACATGCACACATTACTCCTTGTTAATACAGTGTAAGAGCTTGATAAATATTGTTAGTGTTAAATGCTACTGAATGTTAAATACTTCTGTTACATTTTGTTATTTTTAGTATTATTATTAATCACAGAGCTGGAATAGCACCCAAGTCTCCTGACATATGGTGTTCTTCACAAAAAGAAAGTGTTCAAATCTAGCACACCAATTAAGAGCAAGAACCATTTGTTTCTTAATGATAAATCTTGTTAGGTTTTTCAGCTGTTCGTTGCACCTAAAGAGTAAAGTTCAGTGTGAGGGAAAACCAGTTCCTGGACATAGTCATCAGAAGACCAATGAGTAAACTAGGACCCAGGTTATTAAGCACAGGTGGTTTTAGCTAAGCTTTGTTGCTAGGGGACCTGTTTTCCCTGAAATCCAAGGGCAATATACAGTCTGGTTTGATGTCACAGGTAAAAGCTCTCTGTGCAAAAACACCACTGGATTTGCTTTTCTGCAGATAGTTTGGCTGTGACAGGAAACTTCTCACACAGCATGTGCTTTCTTTCTGGACTAAATCTATTTTTTTAATCCTCACCCAAGGATATGTTTATTGATTAATATATTTATGGATGAGAGAGAGAGAGAGAGAGAGAGAGAAACATCCATGAGAGAGAGAAGTATCAGTCGGTTACTTCACAGAAGCATCCTGACTGGGGAGCGAACACTTCACTTAGGTACATGCCCTGACCAAAATCAAACCCACAACCCTTTGGTGCATGAGATGATGCACCAACCAAATTAACCACCTGGCCAGGGCCTAAATCTATTTCTCAATGTCTGGAATTACCACTTTACTTTCCTAAATCACTAACAAAAATTACCAAAAAACAAACAAACGAAAAAAAGACGATTGTTCAGTCAGACTGGTAGGGTTAGTCTGTGTTCAAGAACCAAGTTCTCTGCCAGAGGGAGGCTGAGGGATGTTTGCCTCATATCCAAGCTCTCAACTTAAGTAGAAAAAAGTTAATAGATTAGCCCTGGCAGATGACTGATGCTCTCAGCAAGCAAGAGCCCCCAAGCCAGAAATCAACTCTCTGTACAGACAGCAGCCATGTCTAGGGAAGCAGGACGGGCTGATAACAGGACCGGAAACCCATCAGAGACACCCACCCCCTTACCTCTGGGCCTCATCAAAATTACCTGCCAAAGAGACACTGCTCCAGACCAGCACCTTGTCAGCCTACTTTGTAATCGAAAACAGCTGCTTCTGCTGGGAGGCGGGGGTGGGAGGATCAGAAAGAATGGGAAAAAGAACCATTCATAACTTTTCTACTTGCACAGAACTGTAAGCTGCAATCGCAAAGCGAGTGAGAACGGGAAATTCTAGGGGCCCTGAAGGGATGCTATTATTCTTCTCTAAAGGGACTGATAGGAAATCAAAGCTACTGAATTTAAATCACAGATGACTGTTAATCCATAGCCATGAGTTTAGAACGGGGTCTGGATGCTGCTTTGCAGCATCCCAGGGAGCACAGAGGCAAAGTGGTACAGAGCTGGGTCCAGCAGCTCGGGCAGGGGAGCGTCCGCCTTATTGCCTGTTCCCATTCATCGCTGCACTCCTGTGCCTAGAAGAGTGCCCATCATGTGACAGGTGCACAGTAAACACTTGTTGAAGACACAGCTAACGGAGTTCAGCACGGGCATTTCCCAAGTCTGGTTGGAGCAGATTTTTAAGTTGAGTAGATCAGAGTTTCACTCAATGTGCATTTACCAGTTGTGGTGTCCTAGGGACATTTCTTAATATATCCAAACCTTAGGTGCTTTATCTATCAAAATGGGACCCAAAAGGCCATATGATATGATTTTAGAGAATATTAAATTAAATATGACTGGGTTCTTAAGTTTCTGGCATGAAATAGAAGCTCAGTAAGCGATAGAGCTTATCAGGGATCCTATGGTCATTAGACCTCACATTAACTATTACTCTATTTACAGGACCTCCGCATTTAACAGGAAAGGAGAGCGGTAATATCACCAATGACGAGAAATGCCCCTACCAAACCAGCTCTTCTCTTGCTAACAGCAGCCAGCAGGGAGGGCCCTGCTGTCTCAGTGCTAGCCCAGCCATCCACACACACGTGCCATGATACAGAAGAGCTCACCGAGGAACGGCGGGCTAAAGAGGCCTTGTGCAGCTGCTGGAACCAGAGAGGAAGGTCACTGAGAAAGCAGGCATCATGCGAAAGGCAGGAGCAGGATGGCTGCCCGTAACACCACTGTCCGTGCATTCAGGTAGAGACAACATAGTTTTTCAAATAGAGCCGGTCTCCTATCTTCACGTAAGGAAATAATCTCTTCGTCCAAACACATCAGTACACGGACCCATGCCAGTACACATATACATGCAGAGGGGAAAAAAAAGAGTTAATTCAAGAATAAGGTTATTTGGATCATTGTCCTCAAAATTCAAGTGGAGATATTGCACTTATTAACAGGTACAGGAAACTGTGACTAAGGAATGATCAGAAAACAAGGTCATGGTAACTCAAAACACAAGTGCCATATACATATAATCTCTCCCTCTCTTTCTCTTCCTCTCTCTAACATACACACACATGCACATGTACCAATACTACCTTCAATCTCCAAATGTTCTATATGAACATTTTTACATAAGACACTCAATTCCAGATGATGTGTGACTATCAAACCAGCATTCTAGGCCTTCTGTGCTCTCGCAGATGGGCTGCCGTCTCTCTTGGAAAGCTTCAGTTCATACCTGCAGTTCCACGTGGCTTCCTCAGAGGGATATGCCACCAACTTTTCTGAGGGAGTCTCAGGTTTGATAGGAAAAGCCTTCTGGTGGCCTTGAGTGATGAAATTCCAAGGAAATACGTCAGTGTTGAGTGACTCACCCTGGACCTAGTGAATATCCACCTTCTGTTGTGAGGGGAAACACTTAAAAGCGTATAGGCACTTTTCCTAGGAGGCTTTGCATTTGTGAGGGACAGAGGTGAGTGGAACTGTCCTTACTGTGGGGTCTTAGGTGTGTCTGAAGCCCCTTTGAAATAACCTGCTCAGTTCTATGTGCCTCTCAGAGCCCTGGGATCTGTCTTATCAGCTGGAGGACTGAATGGTTTGAAAAAGTTCCTCGAGGTGCTTCTGAGTCACAGCCCCCCACGCATCAGTGCTTGATTGAGAGCTGCAGGTCAAAGGGCACAGCCAACAGTGAACACAGGGCTCTCCTACCTCTCCCTTCACAGACCTTACGGAATAGCAAGTTTGGACATAAGCGAGCCCAAGCTGAGAATTTAAGTCTTGGTGAAATCTTTTTCACCTACAATGAAACAACTTTTTGATAATGTTATTTAAGTTTCATGGGTCTTTATTACAATCACTTGGGCAGTACCCCCTCCCTAACATTTCAATGTGTTGGGGTTTTATCAAATGCAGAGCAACATACACACTTCTGTACTTCTTTTTTTAAGTTTTTATTGTTATTCTATTATACTTGTCCCCATATTCCCCTTTTCCCTCCTCCACCAAGCCCACCCCCCTCTCCCACGGTCATTCCCCACACCGTTGTCCCTGTCCCTGGATCATTCACACACGTTCTTTGACTAGCCCCTCCCCCGTATTTCCACCATTATCCCCCTCTCCCCTCCCCTCTGGTCACCGTCAGTCTGTTCCATGTTTCCATGCCTCTGGTTCTATTTTGCTCTTTAGTTTATTTTGTTCATTAGATTCCTCTTGTAGGTGAGATTACATGGTATTTGTCTTTCACCAATTGGCTTATTTCACTCAGCATAATGTTCCCCAGTTCCATCCATGATGTTGCAAAAGGTAGGAGTTCTTTCTTTCTGCTGTGTAGTACTCCGCTGTGTTCTTATCATCTTCAAGTCTCCTGTTCTGTGATTGCACAGGGCATAATGCTGTCAACACTCAATTCCATCGTGAGGATTAATTTATTTATATTGCATAAGGTGTCTAAAACCACGGGAAGTGCTTACTATATGATATTGCTATTATTAGCTTCCCCTTGAATATAGACTTATGACTACCTTGTATGGTCAGAATTGCATAATCTGTATTGCACTGTCAAAGGATAGCTTGCATTTACAATTCGTGTCTAATAGCCTGGGAGCGCTTTGTAATTTTCTCAATATTGGCATGATTCTTGTGTCTGCTTAAAAAGGGTTTAGATCAGATTCATATTACATTCAGTCTCCCTGTTTTCTCTCCTGTTTAAACTTACCCATTGTCTTCTCCTTAAAGTGAATCTGATGGCCAGCAACAGTTGGTTGTGAAATGTGTCTCAATATTACATTTCCTTGAAGGGCATGCAGCTTTAAGGCAGGACCCGGAATTGCTCTCTGAGGTCCGTGGAACACCCAACTGAGTCACTGGCTCCCTCCCTTCCTCCAAAGAAAATAGAGGCGCCATTCCAAGGAAACTTTTTTGTTGTTGTTAGTTTCTCAGTCTCCAATTTCCTTTCTATCGTAAATAGCATCAATTATCTGATGTGTAACTGACAAGGCAGTTAGTCTGCTTCCAACGCATCATTTAGTTTGGCTGATTCAGCAAAACACTAGAGCAGGAACGTGTCTGTGTATGTACAGGCTTCAGTGCCTGATTTTTCACATTAGCAGAAAAAGGCCATCTATCTCTAGATTAATGATAAATGCAGTTCAGAACAGTTTCTAAATTGTATTCCGCTTGGAGCTTCTCAAGCTGTGTTTAGCAGATACTCAGTTACGACCTTTGGAAAAATTCACACATTTTCTAGTGGTCCAAGATAGTAGTTAGTTCTTATTTGCAAAAATAAGGTGCTGAGGAACATGGGATCATAGACAAACCAGGAATCAAGACTTTGCATGGTAAGTGGCATACAGTAAATACGTGAATAAAAGAATAAATGAGCCAAGACTGGATAGCTCGGTTGGTTAGAGCGTCATCCTGAGATGCCAAGGTTGAGGGTTTGATCCCCTGTCAGGGAACGTATCAATACAAGGATCAACCAATGAATACATGAATAAGTGGAATAGTAAACTGATCTCTCTCTGCCTGTCTAAAAGTAATTTTTAAAAAAATTTAAAACAATGATTGATGTTAAGTTTTTCAGTTTCTAATATTATAAAAGGAAATCAAATGTACCGTGTTTAAATTTCCACTATATTTGCATTTCGGCATCATCAAGAGATACTGCCTGTGGTCTTTCACTGCAGAGTTCTTGGAAATGCCGAAACTCAGTGTCTCTCCTGTCAATCATTCAAGTCATGCAAAACTTTTTCAAGAAAATGAATGGAAGGTGGCATATGTTTAATTATAATTTTTAAATGTAAGCTGGTTGATGAAGTTTTGATAGTTTTTTCTGATGTAAATGTCAGTTGACAAGGAAAAGAACTCATTAAAATTTTTCCATAGTTTTTATGGTTTTCTAGCAAAATCTGTAATTGATGAAACAACAACAAAAAATTAAGCCCAAAGAGCTAATTTCTGATATTTTATAAATTATACTATAACACAAACATATTCTTTTCTAACTCAGTAATATCCAGTTTGAGGGAGAAGGAGATACTAACATCAGATGCAAAACTCCTCTGGGTGTGAATGCCAGTGTTTAGGTTCTGATGTCGATTACAAGGGCCCCTAAGCAGATATTTGAACTGTTTCACGTCCATGAATTGAGAAATTACAGAGCTACAGTTGCTGCATATGTGTTTATGTAAATTTTACTTCTACAATGTCAATTTCCAGTTTTCCAATTAAATGGAATGCTACACTAAATAAATAAATCCAGTCACTCACAAAAACATGTGTACTACTTGGCAACTGTGTTTTGATAATTGTATGTTGGTATCAAAAGAGATAGGACAGATTTGAGTACAGTACTCCTAATACTGAAGTACAAAATAATTAGCTATATCATTTGTCTTTTATCAGTATTGAAAGACTACAATGTAATAAATACCATGAACTGATTTATTGGACACTTAGTATGTGTTAGTCAATTTACATTTCTGTCATGTAACCTTTTAACATCCCTATCGAGTAGGTAGATTACTTTTTATTTTCATTGATAGCTGAAGAAAGAGAGGTTTGGGGAGGTTAAATAAATAAACAAATGTACCCAAGATAAAAGAAAAAAAAAGGAGGAGCAGGCTAGGAAGTATGATAGTCTTTTCAGTATCTTTGACTTACACAAGTTGGCAAAAAAAAAAAAGTGGGGGGGAGCAAAGCTAAGACAAGTCAAAGAGTTAATATGCAAATAAGATGGGCAAATAGACCTTACATTTAAGGAATAATCATATTCCAAAGGGCTGTATATTTCTCCGCACTTCTGAGAAGTTGAAGGAAACGTGTTCTTTAGAGAAGATAAGGTGTCGCACTCCCTCCATTGCTTCAAACGCAGTGGCTTGCATTTAAGGAGCAAGCACAGAGCCACGCCTTTGAATGTCGGGGTCTGCAAGGTAGATACACACTTACATCGTGGATGCTAAGGAAGCTGTGTGCCAATTTAGTCATCACGCTAGGAGCTGTATCAAAGGCTGTAGATATAATTCTTGAAGATCAATGTGATTTTTTTCTTTTTTTTAGCAATCTTGAAGTGTATAAATGTAGATTATCAGATCAACTTTTCTGAGAATTGTCTTTCTTTGATAATTTCCCTTGGGGTTTTAAAACAATTTAAAGCAAAGCCTGAACAGTTTCACTAAAGTTTGCATTCAGGGTAAAACCAGTGGCATTACCAACACATCAAAATGCCCGGACACATGTAACATTCAATAACTCTTTCACTTCAAACTTTCTACATTCATGTATTCCAAAAGAAAGTGTTTCTGGGTCATTTATACTTATTGCAACAACATGCTACTGAGCAATTCTCTTGGGCTCTATAAGTTACTTCAGTGAGTTATTTTAAGCCAAGATGCTACAAAATAACAAGTTTATAAAAATGCAGCTTTCCAAAGATGTCAGCTTTGCTGGATATGTTAAAAGTCACAGGAAGTGCCCTAAATAATATTTCACTTTGCAAAGGACATTCAACTAAAAACCTAATAGAGAATGGCCAGGCGCCTTTAAAGCAGAGGAGATGCCAAGGAAATCATTCAGACCTGGGTTCCAATAAGGTCTCGCGCTTCCAAAGATATGGGGAATATTAATTTGAGACAACAGATGTAAAATGAGATAATACATGTAAAACCACAGGGATCAATAAACAAAATCTACCATTATTATCAACTAGAGTCATCGATCACTGGCAAGTGTGATACTGAAACACGCAAATTGGAGTGCAGTGCAGAGTTCGGCTGCTCTGTTAGACAGCTTTGAACTTGCTTTGCAGGAAGCAGTCCTTTGGGTAAGACTCACCACCCACCGAAACCAGCAATTGCCACTTGGAGGAAGTAGATCCCATCCTCACCACTCCAACAGACTGGTGGCATTTGTACTCTGGGAGGTGTCTCGATTCAGATGGAGACATTCATCTTCAAGTCTAGCTCAGTTGTATCACATTGAATCCTATAATGAAAATGGATGTTCTCATATATAAGAGCACACATTTTTGGTCCACACTGCCAGGGTCCGAATCATGACTCTGTCATTCAGTTCCAGCTGCGTAATTTGCAGAGCCCAGTTCAACATGAAAATGCAGGGTCCCTTGTCCAAAAACCAGGGCAAATGTGCCACTAAAGGTTCTAAAATGTAAACTTTTATCTTTCTTCTACAGTCTCTCTCTCTCTCTCTCATTGTGCTGTTTTATTTGCTATTTAATGTCAATATAAGTAAAGAAAATTAACATTTTAAATTATTAGCACAATTTTACCAGTCATCTTTGTATTTTGTAAATACCAATTTCAATGCGAATATAAGAACATTTTTAAATTGTATGTAGAAGTACTGAAATTACCCAATTCATATTCATAGCTCATAAATGTATATTATTTTGTTCTTACCAAAACAGTGGAAACTCAGCACAAAACGAACACAACTGTTTTTATTTCACTTCTTCATGTGTGCACATTCTGCCAACACTCTCTACCTTTGACTTATTAATGAGTAAGAAAAAACTGAAAGAAGAAGGAATTATGGGTCATGCTACCTTTCCCTTTTGTTCTATGTCATCATTTCGAGCATAAGTAGTTGGCTAGTACAGGGACGTATCCTGAGTAAGAAGGGATATGATGGGATGCCTGGACATTCCTGGTCTTAGAATGCCCTTGCTTTCTTCCTGTGTTCAATGCAAGCTCAGGTTCGAATAGAAAGGGTGGCCTCTTGGGGATGGCAGCGTCCCCGCTCTCTCACTCATTGATATGGCACATTACTTTGAACGGGGTTGGCGTCTTTTGAACTCCCATGCATTCCAGGTTGGTCCGCTGGAACCCTGAGCTCATGGGACATGATGAATGCTGTATACTACATGCAAACTGGACAGCACGGAACAGAAGATTCCTGTTACACAAAACTTCTCTGCTCACAGCTACAATCTGTTATCCCCCTGAGTCTCAATTACAAAACACAAGTTCATAGATAAAATAATTAAGAAATTTAAGATAACTATGACAGAGCATTAAACCAATAATTGGAGTCCTCTGAGCATGAGGTCCTGTGTAATTGTACAGGCTAAATATTCATGCAGCCAGCCCTACACGTGCTAGCTGTGTGACCTCAAGGGTATTACTAAACCTCTCTAAGCATCAGTTTCTTCCTCTGCCAATTGGGAAAATAATTGTACCTATCTCAAAAAATTATTGTGAAAAACAAGTCTATTAATATGTAAAGTGCTTGAAATAGTATCTGGCTTATGGTGCAAATTAATATCTATTATTAATATCTGTTATTGCTCTTTTATCATCATCACGTTGTTTGGAGGGGACATAGGATTTTAAAGATAATGGTCCTAAAATAAGATTAAAGGATGATCCTTCAATTCATATATCCATGCCATCCTTGTCCTCAAATTGTCTAAGGCTCATAAAAACGTTAATCATATTCTGTCTACACTGGTGTGGCTGACATTTCAGGCCAGACATTCACTGTTGCGGGGTGCTCTCCTCAGAGGACAGGATATTTAGCATCATCCTTGGCCTCCGCCCATGAGAAGATAGTAACCTTCCCCATTTATGACAATCAAAAATTACTTTGGACATTGCCAAAGTTTCTGAGGGGGCAAAATCCCCTCCCCCTGCCATCCTTCCATTGAGAACCACTGCCTTATGATTATATAGTATGCATAAGAACATTTAAAGCTATCTTGCCAAACAAGGATCAAGGGCCAAATAACACCCCCAGGCATGTAGTGCTGGCTCAGCACCCTTAAAACCCAACATAGCAAAATCCCAAAATGGCATCGTGCTTAGATTCACCACAGCCCTATAAGCTATTTATTTCTTCCTCTCACTTCTGAGAAGGGAGGATCAAGCTGTTTAAAAAAAGGAAAAAGTGGAAAAAAGGTTCATTCAAATCTGGGAACTGTCAAATCTCTGATAAGCTGGTCCAAGAAAACAGAAGTGAATTAACTCTGGTTCCCAGGATGGAAAGACCTAGGAGGTATTATTGTCCAGACTGCACTGGGCCTGCCCCCTCCTCCCCCACTGCAGACGCTCCCTGCCCCTTGGCATGCTTCTGCTCAGACAAAGCCCTTATGGAAAGTAACACGAGGACTGTGCTGACTCCAGTGAGTTTGATTTATCAGGACTACTGGCATTTGCAAAAGCAAGTGGTCTGTTTGGAAGAGATGTTTCCCAGGCAGAAAGAAAAAAAAACTCTGGCTTTATTCTCCCTGCTCTTGGAACTTCTAATGTCATTGTTTCTTCTCATCAGGGCAAAAACAATGGGAATTCCATCTGCAGGAGGCTCTAGGGGTTCTAGGCATGTCTCGCCCCCAGCTCCCATCACCTCCTCAAGCACTTTTATTTCCTTATACAAGGAATGTTAATAAACCTACACTCTACACTTTTCTAACTCGGCTTACTCTCTAACCTTCCCCACCACACTTTCCCCATCAGGCCTCC
Organism: Mormoops blainvillei; assembly: GCA_004026545.1. Classification (NCBI taxonomy): domain Eukaryota; kingdom Metazoa; phylum Chordata; class Mammalia; order Chiroptera; family Mormoopidae; genus Mormoops; species Mormoops blainvillei. The sequence goes on along the minus strand of PVJD01006605.1, from coordinate 70,506 downwards.
TTGCATTTCCCCTCCCCCACCCGGAGGTCCACTCCCATCTGTTTTCTGTTAGGAGTTCATTTTCAGAGTGCCGGCTGGTGGAATTTGGAGTTCAGACCCCCTCGAGTGATGAGAGTCCTGGGGCTGCTGAAGGTCCCTTCATGCGGTCCCTGCCACCTCCCCCTCCTTTCCCTCCCTATGCCCCACTCACCCTTGTGCAATAACATGCTGGAGCCCACATCTGTTTTCAATTCCATGTTCATTTGAACTGCTCTGGGAAAATGGAAGCTCTTGCTAAAGGCTAGGGTCTTAAAGCAACAGTGTGAATATAAACAACTTTATTTGACCAACAAAGAAATATATAGAGAGAGAGAGCGACCCTTCCTTATCCAAGCTGGAGCTGTCTGTCTACTATGGTTCCTGGATGAGGTAATATATATAATCGCGACTCTTAATTCTTTCATTCTTGGTTCTATTGGTCATCTCTTACCCAATTTCCAATCTGGGAAGGTTGCCCGAGTTCCACAATCTGCAGCAACAGAGTGGATGTTCCCAGGATCCGACCTTAGTCTTCAGTTTATTGTCTGATCAAAACTGTAGATGTTTTTCTTATTAAAAACAAATAATGTAGCGGATTTTGTTGTCATTTTTTACCTCTCATTTTATTGTCAAAATACAAGGTGAGTCATATATGTGTCTTTCAGTGGGGAAGGCTAGTAAAATGTTCATTCTTCAGGCAAAGCTAACAAGTAGTTTTTAGAAGGTGACGCTATGTCCTCAGTCAAAATTCTGCTTCTTCTTGGGAAAAGTGAATTTGGCCATAATCGTGAGGTCTTTACCTATAGCTTACAAGTCACTGGCAAATCACAGGGAGAATAAATCAAAAAGCTTTGGAGGCCAGAACGAAAACAAGTTTTGCTAAACTAGTGATGGGAAGTTACCATAGGAAAGAGCATTTGTTCTTGTGCTTGAGAGTGTAGATGCTTCCTTTTCACCACTTCTTTATAAACAACCTGAATGCATATACCCCTGGGTCATTGGAAAGGCACCAGAGTGACAGGTTCAGGCGAAAGGTGAGAAAGTAAAGGAGGCACCAGGCTAAACTGACTACAGGGATTATGTGTTCATTCATTTATTCATTAAATAAATATTACTATTATTCAATACTCATGCTTCATAAATTATATAACAAGAAAGTAATATCCATTCACTATATACATATACATTACATATGTAACAATATATACCATGTTAACTTGATAAATATTTGTGGAATTATTATATAGTCAGGTACCATATATATTTTTTGAATAAATATTGAGACAGTATGTGATATGTTAGCAACCTTAATATAAAATAAACTATATAAACTATATAGATATTATATGCATAATATAAACATATACAAGTGTGCTGAATTATTACTTGTAGAGTATATCCATATATAATATATTAATGTAGACCAGAGATTTTCCACCATTTTCATCTCATGGCACACAAAAAACTAATTGCTAAAATTCTTCAGTGCACCAAAAAATATATTTTTTGCTCATCTGACCAAAATAGGTATAATTTTGATTCATTCACACTGGATGGCTGTCGTGTTGGCTGCTGTCATTTTTTTATTTGACAATCCAAGGGAAAAGAGGTCAGTGCCCCTGACTAAACAGTCAGGTATTGCGTGTTTTAAAACTTCTTGTGGCGCACCGCTTGAGCATCGCTAACGCACTCAGAAACTATTTATCAAGTCGGTATAACTTGGTAGTTTAGAGTTTGCACCCTGGCGCCAGAGTTCCAGGTTCAAACCTTGTTCAAATCCACTTGCAGGTCGTATGACCTTTCAAGTTACTTAACCGACCTGGGTCTTGATTCCCTCATGTGTAATGTAATATAGATATGATGGTATCTTCCTGATAGGGGTCTTAAGAGATTTTAATAAAATAGTCTTTGAGTAAATGCTTAGAAGGATACTCGTGTGTGGTTAGGGTCGATAAACATTAGCTACTATGTCCGCCACCTGGCCAGTGCGGGGGTCACGGTCCAGTGGAGCAGACGAGATGTAACGTGAGGGGCATGGGACGTACAATAAAGGGTCAAGGACTAGGGTCCACTTGTGGGAGAAGGAGATGAGGTGCCTTCATTCTAGCCCTAGACTCTTTGACAAAAACGTTTAAGAAAGGACCCTGTTCAGCCTGACCTAGTCCCATGTGTCTCTTTTCTTTCCCGCGCCCTGAAGAGATGTATCTCAAAAACTGCTAAGAGTGATTTCAAAGAGTTTACAGCCCACATTTTCTCTAGGTTTATGGTGTCAGGTCTTACAGTTAATTCTTAAATCCATTCTGAGTTTATTATTTATATATGGTATAAGAAAGTGGTCTAGTTTTATTTTTTTGTATATATCTATCCCGCTGTATATCTATCCCAACACCATTTATTGAAGAGACTGTCTCTACCCCATTGTGTATTCAGTTTTCACACAGTGAAGGAAACCACCATGAAACAAAAAGGCAACCTACCAAACAGGAGAAAATATTTGCCAATGACTCATCTGATATAAGGTTGATATCTAAAATATGTAAAGAACTCATACAGCTCAACATAAAAAAATCCAGTTAAAAAATCAGCAGAAGACATGAATATACATTTATCCAAAGAGGACACACAGAGGGCTGACAGACTGGTGAAAGGAGGCTCAACATCACTAATCATCAGGGAAATTCAAATTGCAACCACAATAAAATACCACCTCACACCTCTTCAGAATGACTATTATCAATAAATCAACAAACAAGTGTTGGTGAAAACGTGAAGAAAAGAGAAACCTAACATACTCTTAGGGGGATGCAAATTGGTGCAGCCACTGTGGAAAACAGTATAGAGGAAGAACCTCAAAAGTTAAAAAATTAAACTGTTCTTTGACCAAGCAGTTCTGCTTCAGGGTATTTATACCAAAAAATCCAAAATGCTCATTCAAAAAGATAAATGTACCCCTGTGTTCACTGCAGTGTTATTTACAACAGCCAAAATATGGAAGCAACCTAAGCATCCATCGATGTATGGACAGAAAAAGGAGCAGTGGCACGCACAGACAACAGAATATTACTTAGCTACAAAAAAGAATAAAACCTTGCCACTTGCAACAACAGGGATGGACCCATGTTCAGTGAACTAAGTCAGACAGAGAAATACAAGCACTATGTACTTTCACTTTTATGTGAAATCTAAAAAAACAAAACAAAACAGAAACAGACTCAGAGAGAGAACAAATTAATGGTCACCAAGTGGGAGAAGGCTGGGGGGTAAGTGAAAAAGTAAAAGGGATTGAAAAGTATAAATTTCCAGTTATAAAAATAGTCATGGGTATATAAAGCACAGCATAGGAAATACAGTCGGCAATAGTGTAATAATTATGTACGGCGTCAGGTGGGTACTAGGTTTATGGGGGGATCGCTTCGTAAGGTATATCATTGTGTAGTCACTATGTTGTACACCTGAAACTAATACTATGTGTCAACTGCAACTGAAAAATAAATTTAAAAAGAACTCCTACTAATGAAGAAGTAACACTATTACTGATTGGATAAGCATAATGAGTGCTAATTATCAACTTCCTCTTTTTTTTTAAAATTTTGTTTTACATCAGTTTTAGAATATGACTAGTTAACATCTTACCCAAAGCTAGTGGGATTTGAGAGAAGATAGATTTGGGCATTAAAAATATCACTCAATTGATTCGCTACTTCTGCAACCAACCCCATATGATCCAAAAGGGATTTTATATAGCATCATCTCTGAAGCCTTTAATGATTTTAGGTTGACACCCAATTTGAATCCTAAGTATTATTGAGACCCTCTACAACCATCCTCTGGCCTTTGGTTGAGACTTCGGTTAGATTAAGACAATTCTCTTTCTTTCTAATAAGAAGCGTGTAGGGAGGGTTTATATAAATAATGTTACTTCATCTCTGTGCCCTCACTTTCTCTGCTACCTCTGATATAATTTCTGATATAATTAGATTTGATAATGATCTCAAACCTCCTCCAGAATTAAGCTTCCTTTAACCTACCATTGCTCAGGGGTGTAAACAGTACAGAGGTCTTCAGATGCGAAACAAAATACATATGTGTTCAGCCCATTAGAGCTTTCAAGTGTCTTATCCCAGAACTCCTATCACAGACTTGAGAAAAATTCAGTCAACTTTGAAATCCCAAAGGACTTTGGAAGCGTCTTAACGAAGGGCAAAATAACCTTAAAGGAATAGTAGTTTTTAATGAGCTCTTCAAAAGAAAAAATATCTTCCGTATAATAATCTTTTCTTTAAAAAGAGGAAGCAAGATAAAAAAAAAAAAAAGACAATCCCCAGATTAGTGAGAGAGAAAAATATTAGGAACAAAACTCTATTAACTCTGCCCATTGAGTAAAGAAAATTAGTATTTTAGGGGAAAAAGGCAACGTGCTCAGATGCTAGCTGTAGACGGTGGGAAGGCTGGAGAAGACGAGATCGGGGGGCACAGAAACGTCGTTTACTTGGATAACAAACAGCAATATGCATTGGAAAGAATGTGCTTTGGAAATGAGACCTGAGTTCAGATATCAGATCTATCACTTCCTAGTTCTGTAACCAAGAGTAATTTGCTAATGGCTTTCCTACATAATCCATGCCCACCTGAGTGATTCCTTACAGTGACTGGCAATTGTACTCATTACTGTCTTTGTATCATACCCAGCATACAAGTTGGGCAATACACACTCCCTGTCCTTTAAGAAACATGTCACAGTAGAAAGAGTGTGGCTTTGGATTAAGGTGAGTGGCATTTCCGAGACATTTCACACACTGGCTTGCTTGTGTAATCATGGACCCAGTCGTCTTTTTTTAAAGAACAATCACCACTAGGCTTTACATTAATATAAATGAAAAATATATATACAGTCTCTAGCCTGCTCAGTAGAGGTGGGTATTTTTTTATTCCCACGGATCTGCCCAGAGGAGACATTCCAGTATTAACTCTGTTGCTGCTTCATCAAAGCCCAACATCGTCTACTTCCCAGGACAATCACCCACGTACAAGCACGTCGGGAACAGAAACCTCCATCAGGTGGGGAGGTAGGAGGCCTTTACAGAGAGGGGAACCCAAGGAGAGAAAACTGTGCCAGACGGTGGCATGTACAGACACCCTACTCCTTAAAGCCGGCCTGGGCCATAGCTCCTCCGCTCCAGCCACTCGTGACAGACAAACGGCCGCCGCGGATGTGGATGGTGGAGCAGGGAAATGTGCTTGTCTTCCAAGGAATGCTTATAAAATAATCGGTGAGGGTATTCTAGGGTTACTCGGAATGTGTAAACTGTTTGTTTTTGCAGTGCTGATTGGAAAGGCACGGAGAAGGGCTGATGCCCTTGGGCTCAGCGTTGACTCCTTCTAAGAGGCTGAACCCAGGGTTCGTGACTGTGCGGTCCCCCCTTTCTGGAATAGACACTATTCCCCAGGACAGCTCTGACGACACAGGCCATACCATCTCACCCCACTCCCCCACTTCAAACCCGGTGGGTACAAGTAGCAACCCTCATTCTTGAAGCCCGTGCCTGGAAGGAATGTAGGGGGTGCTCACGTGCAGGGAAGGAACAACACTTTTCAATCAACTTCTCATTAAATTGAACTGATCCCTGCATTTAGAGTTAATGGGGGAGTTTTTTTTTTCCTGAACAAATTCATCATAACTAATTAATAACCATGACCATAAACATCTGTTCATTTTTGTGAAGCATAAAAATAATGTGAAATCTGTCAAACAGTTATTAACAATCATTAATAATTAGTAAATGCTTTGAGTACCAGGCATTGTTCTGAGTGTCGTACAGGGGTTAGCTTATTAATTCTCACGGTGGTTATCGCATGTGATTACGTGTTATTATTCCTTTACAGATCAGGCAACAGAAGCACAGAGGGGCTAGGCAGGTACTTAGGACAAGATACCTGCGTGGTAAGACTAATAACCAGTTGAAACTGCAACTTAGAACTCGGCTGAACCTGCCTCTCAGCCTGCTTTTTGGACTCTGCCGTAGGGCACCACCTTCTTGTTTTGACTACAGAAACTTATTAGGCGGGGAAACATTCTAGACACCCTAGAAATGCTGCAAACCGACGAGGTCCCGATCTGGGCCCTGGGAGGAGGGCCCCTCCAGGCTGTCCGCTCCCGGAGAGCTCCGCTTCAGCACCGGCGGCAGGCGCTGCTCGCTGCCTACAGTTTCTGCGCTCGTTGGCACTTTCTACCCCTAACGAGGCTCTCCTCCGCTGTTACTCTAACCTCTCGTTATAATTAATGCCTCCCTACATTAAACTTTCCCCGTTCAAATTGCTGGTGTTTCCTGTCTGGTGGTAAGACTGGGATCGACCCGCACATCCCCTGATCTCCCGAGCTTTCACCTTTGCTTGCTGTCCTTCAGCCACTGTTGACGGCTCCTCGCTGTTACTCAAATGTCACGCCTGGGCCCCGGCACGGCTTTTGTTCTTGCTCTTCCCTCACCCTGGAAAGTTCTTCCCAAAGATACGCCGGTGGCCTTCCCTCTTACATGCTGAGTCATGGAATGCATGCTGCTAACTCCAAAGTGCTTGTCTAAATCTCCCCATCTCCAGGACAACTCCGTGGGTCCCCTAAATTGCACCATCCCTTCTCTTTCCTCTTTTCGTGTCTTAGTATTTTTTTCTCCATAACACTCTTCATCATGTGGACTATGGTATGTGTTACTCATTTTTGTTGTTTATTATCTGCTCGCTTCCTTCACTAGAGTACAAGCTTCCTGAGGGGGTGTTGACTGTTTTGCTTATTGCTGTCTCCTCAGAGTCTAGCAGAACAGCTGACACAGTAAACAGTAAGTAGTTCTTTTTGATGAGTGACTGTCTGTAAGGTAAAAATAAATCAGTTATTTTTGAAACTGCTAATAGAGAAAAATGTCCCCTGAACCTATAGGCTCTGATCGAGTGTATGCTTTATTACCTGTTGAAAAATATCTTTAACAATATTTCGGCAAGCACAGCAAGGAATTTCATGCCGTACTTTAATAACATCTTAAAATAAATTATTGACCTCACACAAGCATGAGCCAGTAAACACCACTGAGAACTTCAAGCTAAATTTTAAAATGTAGTGGCATTGGATAACATATCAGTTATTAATAACCTCCTTTGAAACTTTTAAAGCCCTCTTTCTGTGGAAATTCAGCAAGACATTTATAAATTTATTTCACTTCGTTTCAGTAATGTGCATGATAAAACAGTACACTCTCTACCTCCTCCTTCACCAGAATGTATTTAATGGTTTTCTTCCTTGATTCCCTGCAGTGTTACCTCCTGCATCTTTGATGTTTCCCCAGCACTAGACCACATAGTCACATGCGTTCAGAGGTGTTTTTCAAATCCCTTCCCTGGGGTATGAAGCACTGAGCCTTAACTCAGCCCCGTAACGACGTTCTCGTGTAGCACGCGGGATACAAGGGGCCTTTCTCTTTCACCGACCTCAGCCCTTCTCCACCGACATGTTAAAATCACACTGAAATATGCTCCCCGTGCCCAGTTTTATTTTCTATAGCATCTCTTGGCTCTTCCAAGGATACCTTTTAAAATTCACCTTCTTGTCTCAAATAATTGCCAGCAAAATTGATTCTGATTCGCACATATACAGACTAAAATGTTTCGCAGAAAAATATAGAAAAGTAAATTTCAGTGTTCTGAGACACTGTGTAAAGGTGATTTGCACCACAGTAAGAATTAGTATGTTTACTATAGCTACAAAAATATTCTAGGTTGTTGAGAAATGATCATGACCTAGAAATATGGGAAAGCTTCTTACAGGAGATTATAGAACACTCAACATTTTTTACCACTGAAGCATCTCAACTTCTACACATCATCGTTTTTCTGACTCCCAAGATAAGAATGTCTCCAAGAAACCCAGAGAGAGGTCGCTTTTGGTTCATATAGACTCTAATATGAAAGCCCAGATGATATGCTCAGTTGGAAAAGAGATGGGAGATTTAACAGTGGATGAAGACAAAACAGCATTATCTTTTGATTAAAGCAGACACCAACTGTTATGGGATTCACAGAAAGTCAAACAGTGACTGATGAATTCTCCACAGAGCTCCCCACTGAAACTATTTGCTTTCTCTATCCAGAGACACGGCCTGGACCTAATAGAAACATCAGCTCATTTTATGCTTTTCTTCTCAGTAGATCCGTTCCCTGTGAGCTCAATGTCGTCTTCAGTGAGTTCCGTTAGTCACATACTGGTCTCTCCAGCGTGGTATTCTCCCAAGCACACGCGATTTCCATAGTAAACTTCACTGGAAGCATGCGTCACTTCTACTGGCTTGTTAATGAAAGGTTAGGAGACGAGGCGCTGCTACAGAGGAAGGTGGCACAAGGAGAAAAGCCCGATGCCCCATGTGAAGACCAATTCCCAGGTAACGCATCTCCATGAAATTCCTGAGCTGTAGAGACAGCGGGTTAGTTCGCCACACAGGCACTGTGTCATTAACCTTTTCAATACTTTCTATCTTGCCGAGCAATTTATAAGAGTGTTGATTTTACACAGTAAATTTTTTTCTTTAAATCACATCTGTGTCGGACACTTTATTTAATGGATCGTCCAGTAAGCTTGGCAAGTGACAGGTGCAGTTGCTGGCAACTTGTTTGTACTGTGTTGTTGCTGCTTATACTTTTGAGTAGCAGGGATGGGGGGGGGGATTCTATATCTATAGCAGGGAAAGAACAAAGGACTTAATTTTAAAATAAAATTGAGGCCTCCTATATCTTCAGGGCGGAGCGCAGCTAAAAACAGATCATGGCTCGTCATATCCCTATGTTCTCAGCTTTGCCTACCAGGAGCAAATGTCAAAACATGACGGAGGAGTGCCTGAAAACCTCAGGCCACAAAGCGTTCTTTTTATTTTTAAAGCAAGACAAATCTTACTTAATATGAAATAATAACCAAAAATGTACTACTGTAGTTAGAAGGTTTGGCATTAAAGAAATAAAATCAAAAATGTACAAGAAGATACCAAGAAACAATTTTTTAAAACCTGGCAAGCTTGACAAAGATCCAAGTAAAACTTCTAGAAATTAAAAATTATCACCAAAAATCCCCTCAATAAATGGCTGAAAAAGCAGATTAGACTAAAAGAAATATTGGACTAATAAATTATATGATAAATAGCGCTGACAGACAAAGAGAAAAAAAACCTGAAATAAGTTAAGATAGAGTATAAGAAACAGAAAAACTGAGATGAGAAGTCCTAAGATGCCCTCAAGAAATATAAGAAGGAAATTAAAAGAAAGGGGAAGGGAAAATATTCATGAAGAAATGGGCAGTGAAATATTTACAGATAAAGAAATATCTAAAAGTTTGATTCACACAGTACAATAAACTTGAGTCCTGAGCAAAAATGTAAATACACATAAAAATACGTCAAGGTAAACTGTAATCACCCAAGAAAAATAAAAGTTCTAAAAGTAGCCTAAGTGAAAAGACAGTTTACTTAAAAAAAAAATAAACAGGTGGAAGACTTCTCCACATTGAAAATATAGTGCAATATTCAATGTATAATTCTATATCTGATTATACTATCGTTCAAGAGGGAGAACAAAATGAAGTAAATATTAAAAAGAAATAACTGCACTAAAAGTGTGTGCATGCGTCTGTATATAAATTTCAAGAAGGAAATTGAATCCAGAACAAAATAGTGTGAGGAAAAGAAGCAATATTATGAGGTTAAAAGGTAAAATGTAAATGAGCATAAAGAAAAGACTGACTAAAATTCAATAACTGATAAAGAAACAATACCAATTAGCAATTTGGAGTATGTAAAGCATCGTGAGCAAAGGAATGAAGAAAGATCAGAGTGAAAGTGTACTAAAATCTTCTTACATTTAAGAGGAAGGTATAGATATTAACTTTAGATTTTGTAATACGCTGTGCAAACTAAAAATTGAAAAATAATGGCTAAACAAATAGAAAAGGAGTGTGTTACTTCCAAATTCATAGAAGGAATTAGGAAAACAAATAGAATAAAAGATAGATGAAAGTATAAAGAGAGTGCTAAATAATGTGATAATAAATCCAAATATATCATCTATTAAGATAAATTGATTACATTTTCTATTTTAAAAGCAAAGATACTCAGGCAAGCTTTTAAATAATCAAGTTAAAAATTCTGCTTCTGCTATGCCAAATAGAAGTACCATGTATTATCGAGCTTATAACAGCTTAAACCTGAACAAAAGAAGCATATAAAACAACCATCTGAAGGCAAAATTTGAAAGGGAGCCAAAATATGAAACAACAGACCAACATGAGGTAGATGTACTGTTTGCACTTCTTATGTGTGAGGGCGGCTAAAGCTTAAAAACCTATAGAAAAACTTCCTGTGTTACCATCCTGAGGAGCAAGAAGGCAAGAGTTATGGTCAACGAGTGCCACTATGAAGTGGGGGATTTACAGAAAAGGAAGAGCCAGACAGAAAAAAACCCCAAATTCTGTACACTCATTTTGCCAAGGCTCTGGCTTACCCTTTAAGTATGCAATATGCTTTATGCATGGCAGGAAGCAAGCACTTCAGCTTATGATGAAATAAACTGCTATTTGAGCTAAATATCAAAAGGCAAATTTTACAATTTAAGTCCACCAAGTAAACTGCTTGGTAAATAAAAATTGTAAAAAGTTTCAAGGTGTATATCATAATCCAGAAACTCCACAATATAACATTCACAATATTCAGGATATAATACAAATTGCTCAGCATATAAAGATTAGGTACAAGCAAGGGTGTCCTCTCTCACCATCCCTTTGCAATGTTGTACTGGAAGTCCTAGCTAATGTAGTAAGACAAAGAAAGAAGAAAAAGAACTAAAAGCTATACAGATTGAGAAGAAATAAATAACTGGTTTTGTTCATAGATGATATAATCATCTATGAAGAAAATCCAAGAGAATTAACATGAAAATTCCTAAAATTAATAAGCAATTATAGCAAGGTTGCAGAATATAAGATTAATATACAAAAGTCACTTTTCTATATAACAGCAATGAACAAGTGGAATTTTAAATTAGAAAAAAATACTATTATATTAATATCCCCTAAAATAAAATACTTAGTATCAAATATCAGTTGATTCTATTTATGCAGGGTTCTCTATTCGCATCCATTGATCTATTTATCTATTCTTTTGCCAATAGCAGTCTGTCTTGATTAATGTAGTTTTCTAGTAAGTTTTAAAGTTGGGTAGGTTCTGTCCTTCAACTCTGCTCTTCTTTAAAAATATGTTGAATATTTTGGTTATTTTACATCTCCATATAAAATTTACAATCAGGTTTTGATACTGACCAAATAACTTACTGGTGTTTTGATTCGGATTGCATTGAATTGATAGGTCAAGGCAAGAAGAACTGCCATCTTGACAATATTGCATCTCCCTATTCACGAACATAGAATATCTAGTTCTTCTTTGATTTCATTCATCAGAGTCTGTAGTTTTTCTCAAATAGAACTTTGTACATGTTTTAGTAGATTTATAACAAAGTGTTTTATAAGATATACACATGAAATAAAATCAGCATCTCAAAAAGATATCTGCACTTCCAGGTTCACTGCAGCATTATTTACAGTAGTAAACAATCTGTAAACAGCCTAAGTGTGGACAAACGAATAGATTTAAAAAGTGAATACACATACATATAATGGAATGTTATTCAGCTTTAAAAAAAGGAACTTCTGTCATTTGTGAAAACACAGATGAACTTGAGAGGCATTATGTTAAGTGAAATGAGACAAGCACAGAAAGAGAGCTATTTTATGATGTCACTTGCATGCGGAATCTGAAAAAAAGAGTCGAACTCCACCCTGGCCAGTGTGGCTCAGTTGGCTGGAGTGTTGCCTTGTAACTGAAAGGTCACCAGTTCAAAAGGTCACAGGTTGAATTCCTGGTGCAGGCTTGATCCCCAGTTGGGGCGTGTGCAGTAGGCAGCCGATTGGTGTTATCGCCTTGATGTTTCTCTCTCTGTCTCTCTCTCCTCTTTCCCCTCTCTCTAGAATGAAAATAAAATCAATCTTAAAAAAAAAAGACAGTCAAACTCACAATGACAGAGTAGAATGGTGGGGGACAGCAAAGGACAGTATCTCAGAGGGATCTAGGAAAGAAATGAGGTGAGACCTTTGATTAGCTCACCTGCCTGTTTTGAGAGTGCCAGGCTATAATTCAGGGGTGGGTAACCTAGGAGAATCCTGGAAATCTCCCTGAATTGGAGAGACAGAACTGAAACTCCAGGGCGATCAAGGGGGCTAGAGCTCCTAGGCTAGAGTGTCAGGAGCAAGCCACCCCAGAGACAAGCAGAGAGTTCTCCTTCAGTATTGAGCAGGGCACTTATCTGCATGTGTGCGAGAAAAATATTTGAGGTGGAGGAAAGAAAACCCCAAGATGATTAGGGAGAATAGTAGCAGACACATACATAGTGCAGGGATATTGCCTGTTTAAAAAAAACAGACGGAAAAACCTCGTAATTTATGAGTCATTGGGTAGAAGACTCAGAAAAGTCTTGCCTCAGTAGTGGAAAATAATTAACGTGAGACTGAATTCTTCTCTGATCCCCCTAACAAATCTTTAAAGCAAGAAACAAAATGATCAAACTGTTTGCAAGTTTCTTAAATCATCTCAGGACAAAAACGTCTAAAGATAAAAACTGAAGTGTTGCAGATTAAAAATAGACTGAATGAGAATAACACTGATTATACATTAATCTTGGAGATAAACTGGTCAAATGATTCACAGAAAAAAAATGGAAATTTTAAAAGCATCAATGAGCTCTGACACAACTTCGAGTGGCTTAATACATGCATTTGCAAACCTAAAAGACAGGAGAAGGGCACCCCGGGTTCCTCCTAGTGCCCACGACAGAGCCAAGCGTGGCCTTGAACTACAATCTGGCCTCTACCCACAGGCTGTAGGCACTGAAGCGGATTACGCAGTGGAAAAACGGAAAAAAAGAAAAGAGGAGAAGGGGGCAGAAAAAATATTTAAAGAAATAATTGATAAAACTCTTCCAATTTTGTTGAAAAACATAATCCCACAAATCTAAGAAGCACTAAGCACAAGAAACATGTAGAATACTACAGTAGCACTGAATAATCAAATTGATTAAAATTGGTGATGACAAAAATAAAATCTTAAAAGCACTCTGAAGAAAAAGAAATATTACAAAAATGAATGATGATGGTAAATTTCTTGGCTGAAACAATTAAATCAGGAAGAGAGTGTAACAACATCTTTTAAGTACTGAAAGAAAAAATTCTGATTATAGAATATCGTACACAGTGAAAATATTTTTTTAAATGGTATACAGAAGACCACACTATAAGAAATGTTATAGGAAGTCCTAAGGTAGATGAAAATAATGCCATGGGGATATAGAAATATACCCAAAGAATGAATACTACTCATCTTAGTTACTTACAAATACATATGAGGCTTTTTTATTATTTAAATATCTTCAACAGGTAATTCTGTTAAAATAGAAAAATGAAAATGTAAAAAAGTTATAACACATGTATATGTAAAATATGTAATAGCATAATTGCAGGAAGGAAGAAGCATACGCGGGCTCTGCCGTAATAAGGCTCTTACACTGCACAGAAAGTGAACAATGTCACTTGGAGGCAGACTGTGATACAGACGTACATGCACCAGAACCTGACAAATATAGTCACTAACCCAGCAAAAGCGCTAAAATGGAATACCAACCAATACTCAATCCAAGTTGAGGCCGGGGAAAAAGAGGGAACAAAAACCAGATGGAGCAAATGGAACGCAAATAGTAAGATGGCAGACTGCAAGACCGCCCTATCAGTAATCACATGAAATGAACATGGCCTAATTGCCCTTATCTAAAAACCAGGGTTGTCAGGTTGGATAAAAAACACAACTCGACTTGACGCTAGGCACAGAAAACACACTTTAAATATAAATAAGTTAAAAGAAAGAATGATTCAATACTATGTACCATGCTAACTGTAATCAAAAGAAAGCTGGAATGGCTGTATTAATAACAGGAAAATATATTAGAGAAGAAATTATATTACTAGGAGTAAAAAAATTATCGTTTTATAATAAAAAGGTAATTTCATCAAGAGGACATAACAATCTTCAACATTTATGCACTAAAAACAGAACTTCAAAGCAAAACCGGTAGAGCTGAAAAGAAAACTCAAATTCACAGCTGTGGTAGATATCAGCAGTCTCTCTCAATAATTAGAAGAATAGACTGAAAGTTAGTAAGAATACAGAAGACGTGAACAATACAGAAGACGTGAACAATGCTATCATCCAACTTCATGCAATTAACAATTATAGAACATTCCGCAAAACAACGGTAAAATAAATATTCTTTTTAAATGCATATGGAACACTTACCAAAACAGGTCAAATTTAAGGCCAAAAAAACAAGTCTCAACAAATTTAAAAAGAGTCAAGTCATAGAAATTCTGGTCTCTAATGAGTTGGAATTAATGTAGAAATCAATAACAGAAAGATGTTAGAAAATCCTCAAATATTTAGAAAACAAATAGCACACTTCTTATTGACACATGAGACAAAGAAAAAGCAAAAAGATGAATTAGAAATAATTTTGAACTGAGCGAAAATTAAAACATCATTTTAAAATTTGTGGAATGTGCTAAAGCAGTACTTAGGAGGAAATTTCTAACACTTAAGTACCTTTGTTAAAAAAATAAAAAGGTCTCAAATCAATGACCTCACCTTCTACCTTAAGAAACTAGAGAAGATGAAATTAAATATAAAGTAAGCAGAAGAACAGAAATAATAAAACTCAGAACAGAAAATAATGAAAGAGAATATGGAAAAATAATAATGAGAATTAATAAAAGCTAAGTCTGCTGCTTTGAGAAAATCAATAAAATTGACATACCTCTAACCAAATGCATTAATCATGCCTTTTTATTTTCTGCATTTTCATGTTTTGACATGTGAGACCTGACTGACTGTGGAGAGACTGCCCTCCCAGGTCTATCCAACTCCTAGAGACAGTAAACAGCTGCCCACCAGCGCACTTTTCATAGGCAAACCAATCCAGACCCCAGACCCCAGACCCCAGACCCCAGCCACTTTTTCCCAGGGCTCTCGCTGGCCTCTCACATTCTGCCCACTACCGCTCCATCCTGGTCAACCCAGGCTCCTGTACCCCAGATCCTGCGGAAATTATTGAAACTCTCCGATCCTAAACCTGCTTTCACGGCAAAGGAAGGAAGAGAGGGAGGGAAGCAGAGAAGTAAAGAAGGAAGGAAGGGAGGGAGGAAAGGAGGGAGGAAGGAAGGGGGACTTCAATTTAGGTCTCACACCAGATATAAAAATCAACTGAAATGAACGATATACTAAATGTAAAACCTAAAACTATACCACTTCTACAACAAAATATAGGAGAAACTTTTTTTGACCGTGAGTTAGACGTAGACCTCTTACACACCAAAACGTGATTCACAAACTGACAAATTAACAAAGTGAACTTCATTACAATTTAAAAAATTAAAAACTATTACCTTTTGAAAGACACTGTGAAAAGAATTGAAAGCAGGCCCCAGATGGGTAGAAATATTTGTGAATCATATAACTGATAAAGTACCTACACTCAGAGTATATAAAGGGCTTCTAAATTTAGTATTAAGGAAAAAAATCCAGTAAAAAATGGAAGAATTGAACAGACACTTCACTAAAAAAAGATAATATAAATGGAAATAAGCACAAGGAATGATATTCAACACCATTACCCACTAGAGAATTGCAAATTAAAACCATATGAGCTATTACGACATGCCGGTTAGAATGGCTAAAATTAAAACCTTTACCATACTAAGCGTTGACAAGATGTGGAGAAATTGGAATTCTTATACACCGTTGGTGAGAAGGTGAAATGGTGCAACTACTTTGAAAAACAGCTTGGCGATTTCTTAAAAATTAAACATATATGCAACCATTCCACTCCAAGGTATTTACTCAAAAGAACTGAAAGTATACATTCATACAAAGGTTTGTCCAAAAACATTTCTAGCAGCTTAATTTTTAATAGTCAAAAATGAGAGTCAACCCAAATCTTGATTGGATAACAGATAAATGAGTGAATAAACTGTGGGTCACACAACAGGGACGCTGCTCAGCAATTAAAATAAAAGGAGGTATTCACTATTGGTGCACTTAACATCATCGTACACATGACAAAACTTACCAAATTATACATTTAAAAATGAAAATCCACAAAGCCACTATTCTCGGGCTTCATCGAAAGTTCAATTAAGCAATCAAATTAATAAATAGTCTATTTTATAAATTGTTTCAGAAAATAGAGATAGAAGGAACAATCCTCGATTCATATAACAAGGCTCATATAACACCTTGAAACAATCCTGGGACAGAACAGCACGAGAAAGGAAAAACACAGGTTATACTGAGCTTTAGGGCAAATCAATATCTTGGCCGTGGGTCCTCAGTTGAAAAAAAAATTCTAGAAGGACCTTCAGCACCACCTCCTATGCAGTTAGATTTACAAGGGTCACTGAAATGCACTCTGGCTCTGGGCGGGGACAGAGCTCAGCTCCTCCAGCCCCGTGAGCTCCAGCTGTTCTACTCTTGCTGTTTACCAAGCAGCCAACTGTTTAGAGACAATTTAATTGTAACGAGCTCTCATAGCTAAGTGGTCTTTTATTAGCCCGAATGGAGTCCCGTGCATCAGGAGGGGCCGCCTTCCCCCAAGTCCCTTCCAGTCCTTCCCTATTAAAGTGAAATATGGCTCTAATATAGTCACACCTGGGGAAGTGCTGTCTCATTCGGCAGCCCTGGATGTCCACCCTCCCCCACTTGGAGTGGCCTTTTATTTCTTTATTCCTTGGGGCTGGGTTTTGCAACTTTTTGAATGATCCGATTAGTTTTACAGCCAGAAGAAACAAAGCATATGGAAGACAAAATTATTAGCACTTACGTGCTTCGGAGCTGACTTTAGTCATAACTGAAGTTTTAAACGAAGGGAGGGGGTGGTGAGGTGGGAAGAGAACAACAAATAGCCCATAAAAAAACACGTTTAGAATTTCTTTATTCAGTGTACGTTTGGGGAAATTGAAGAATAAACGACTTCATCAAATTCATGCTCTAATGTGTCCGGGGCCCCTGATGCGTGGGGCATCTACAGTGGGCCAGAGCATGGCGGTCTCGGCCTGTGGGAACTGCACGGGACCAGGGTTCAGAGGGCAGTTAACAAGAAAAAAGGTTCAAGCCTCGACTTTCATTCCTGAGGTAAAGTAAGCTACTAGAAGTAGAAAACAACTAATTCACCACATGTATCTCAGATAAAATGTTTCATCAGGTCTCTAAATAACTGCCCAACACTCCCACTCTCAGACACATCTAGCTACCTATGAACACATGGAACTCTGCTGTGCTGGAAAACTAAGCAATACGTTCAAATTCAGTGTAGTATTCTGTCTGTGCTCAATCATGTTAGCAGAGGCTCAGAGCAGTTAATAACTTTGGGAACATCACACAGCATTCCTATCTTTGGCTCCAATGTCTGTTCTCTTCATGCTCATACTACAGAATATATTCTACTTTTATATATATAATTTCTTGACAAGTTCTTAATCTAGAGCTGTCTTTGCTATTTCCAGGCTCTTCTTGTGTTTAAAAGAAGTCAAAAGTATGACCAACTCAATACTCAGTAGCAAACAAAACCACAGTCAGTTTTGAGCACTTCATTACCTCAAGAAAAAACTGTGTAGCCTTGAAATATGATTCCTTATCTGCCCCTCCCCAGCCAGTCTCTAAAGATTTTTGTGTTCCGGATTTTCATAAGAATGAGATCATATAGTATATAGTCATTTGTGGCTGGCTCTTTTGCCCTTAGTATAATGTATTCAAGTTTCATTTTTATACTAGTCATCCTAGTGGGTGTCAAGTGGTAACTCACCGTGGAGTTGATTTGCGTTTTCCCGACGTTGACCGATTTGCATGTGTTTTTTGCATATATGCACCGGCCATTTGTATATCTTCCTGCAGGAGGCCTATTCAGACCCCTTATCCACTTTTAATTAGGTTATTGTCTTTTTATTACTGAATCATAAAAGATTTGTGTATATTCTAGATATAAGTCCCTAATGAAATATATGATCTGTGAATATTTTCTTCTATTCTGTGGTCTTTTTAATTTTCTTTGTGGTATCCTTTGAAGCCCAAATTTTGTTTTGATGAAGTTTAATTTATCTATTATTTTCTTTTGTTGCCAATGCTCTAGTGTCATACTTAGGAATCCTTTGAAAATCGAGTGTAATAAAGATTTATTCCTATGTTTTCTTCTAAGGGTTTTATAGTATTTGCTCTTACATTAGGTCTTTGATCCATTTTGAGTTATGCTTTGCATATGGTGTGAATAAAAGTCCAACTTTATTCTTTTGCATGTGGCTATCTGGTTGTCCCAGCACCATTTGTTAAAAAGACTGTTCATTAAGTATCGAATAGTCTTCGCATCTTTGTTGAAAATCAGTTGACCATAGATATACGGTTTTGTTTCTGGACTTTCAATTTCATTCTGTTGAGATACATCTTTGTGCCACTACCATACCGTCTTGATTACTGTTGCTCTGCACAAATTTTGACGACAGCACGTGTAAATCTTCTTATTCTTTTTAAAAAAATGTTTTGGCTGTTATGCATCCTTTGCAATTCCATATGGATTTCAGAACCACTTTACCAGTTTCTACTAAGAGGTCAGCTGGGACTGTGGCAGCCCTTGGGTTAAGTGTGCGGGCCAGCTGGAGGCGCACTGCCATTGCAGCAATGTTGTCTCCCAGTCTGTGACTATGGTATGTGTCCTATTTATTTAGCTTGCCTTTAATTTAAAAAATAAAATAAAATTAAAACTATAAATGTATTATAGTTTTAGAATATAAATTTGCCCTAATTTGTTAAATTTATTAAGTATTTCATTCTTTTTGATACTGTTGTTAATGGAATTGCTTTATTTTATTTCATTGATTTTTCAAGCAAGTCTATAGAAATGCAAATTTTTGTGTGCTTTGGCCTTGTAGCCTGCAACTTTGCTGAACTTATTTATTCATTTTAATAGTTCTTAGTGGATTCCTTAGAATTTTCTGTATGTAATATCAGGCCATCTGTAAGAAGAGAGAGTTTTACCTCTCCTTTCATACTTGAATGTCTTTATTTATTTTTCTTGCCTAATTTCTCTGTCTAGAGCTTCCAGGATAATGTTAAATAGAAATGTTGAAGCAGGCCTCCTTGCCGTGTTCTTGATTTTAGGAATAAACCGTGCATTTTTTTGGCATCAAGTATGATGTTCGCTGTGAGTTTTTCAGAAATGTTCTTTATCAGGTTGAGGAAATTCACTTAAATTCTTAGTTTATTGTTCTAATCCTAAAGGAGTTTGGGATTTTGTCAATTTTTCTCCTGTAGCTATTAAAATGATCACTTGAATTCTGTTTTTTGAGAGGATACGTTGATAAAATGTATAACATAGATAGGTTTTACTGATGGTAAGCCAACCTTGCTTGTGTCACTAAGATAAATCCCATTGATCATGATGATTATTGTTGAATTATTAATGTTACCTTCATTTCTGTCAGTGTTTGCTTCCTTTACTTTGATGCTCTGTTATTAGGTGCATACATTTATCATTGTTACATCTTGCTGATGCATTGACACTTTTCATTACAAAATATCCCTCCTTATCTCTAGTAACATTTTTCATTTTAAAGCCTATTTATCTGATATTAGTATGGCCTGTGCAGCTTTCCCGTGATTGCTGTTTGCATGACACATATTTTTACACCTTTTTACATTAAATCTATATGTGTCTTTGAATCTAAAATGTGTCTCCTGGAGACAACATATAGCTGAATTTTGTTTTGTGAGTTATCTAACAATCTCTGCATTATAAATGGATTGTTATTATATAGTTGGACTTATGTCCACCCTTTACTCTGTTTTCTATATGTTGCATGCCTTTTTGTTTCTCTAATTTTGTTGCTCTATTTGGCATTTAATAAATATTTTCTGAAGTAAATTATGATTCCATTAATAATTTTTACATATATTTTGGGGTTTTTCCACTGGCTTCTCTAGAGTTTAGAGGTTATAATATACATTTTAAATTATGAGAATAAGCTTTAAATTTATACTAGCTTAATTCCAGTAATATGTAGTTACATTACTTTTATATATCAGTTTCTTCTGCCACTTTGTTATATTATTGTTATATGTATTTACATATTATGTATTTCATCTGTTACAAACCCAACAATACATTGTTGTAATTATTACTTTAACATCTGTCATCATTACCTTAGTCCATTATAACTTTACTCCTACCTACTTCCTTTATATTATGGACAAATACATTACATTTCTACATGTTGTAGAACTAAGAATATGTTATAAACATATTATTTATATAATTGCTTTTCCAATCAGTTAGGAGAATAAAAGATAAATACATGCACTCTAGTGCCTTTTATAATTACATAAGTACTTTTATCTCTTTGTTTACTTAATTCTTTATTCCTATTGTTTTAACTACCATTGGGGGTCACTTGCTTTCAGTCGGAAGCTCTTAATCTTTAGTATTTCTTGTAAGGTGCATCCGTTGGCAAAAACTTCTGTCAGTGTTTACCAGGAAAGTGTTAATTCATCCTCTATTTTTTTAACAGTAACCTTGCTGCATAAAGGATTCTTGGTTCACAGATTTTTCTTTGAATACTTTGTATATTTTATTCCACTGCTTTTGTTGAGAAAGTTAAAGTTGAGCAATCATTTGTTAATCTTGTATGATCACTAACAATGTATCTGAGGACAGAAATGCAATAATTTCACTTATTAAAATAAACCTAAAAAAATTTAAAAACAAAAGCCTAACTCCCGTTTTTATTTTTCTAGAAAAGTTGCTGAAAATATGATCCATCAAAACAAGTGACTCTATCAAGAAAGTGAATGAATGCATTCATTCAATATAGGTGAGCAGTGAGACAGAGCCTAAACATGATTTTTAAAAATATCTAAGAAAAGTACCAGGTGATAGCTGTGCAATAGTACTGAAAAAAGCCAGTCTAAATTTAAAGAGAATGACGGTGATCTTTACGATGGAGATTTCCAGGAGGGCAATTGGAACTGGAACAGTTTCATGACCATGTGGAATATTTTATAAAGTTACAATATTTAAAAAAAAGAAAAAATTAAAAACACTAAGTGTGCTCGCTTGATAAAGAGCTCTTATCTAAAATCACAACAAACTATTAAAAGATAATAATAAGAAAAAAAACAATTTCTAAGAATGAGCCAAAGACCTTAAAAGACACCTGACCAAAGAATATATGAAGGTGGCAATTATGTCATTAGAGAAATGCCAATTAAGCACCAATGAAATACCACTGCACAGCTAGAAATGGCCAACATCAGGAGCACTGACAAAGTCAAATACGGCCAAGGATGTGGAGCAACAGAAATCCTCAGTTGTTGCTGGTGGAAATGCAAATTATGTGGCCATTTTGATGGACAGTTTGGAGGTTTCCTACAAAATTAAACATTATTTTTACTACATAATCTAGCAATTGCACTCCTAGGTATTTACCCAAAGTTATTGAAAACATATGTCCACATAAGAACTTATACATGAATGTTTTATAGCAGCTTTATTCATAATTGTCAAATCATGGAAGCAACCAAGATGTTTTTCAATGGGTGAAGGATAAACTGTGGTACTTCCAGACAATAGAATATTACATTCAGAGATACGAGGAAATGAGCTATAAAGCCATAAAAAGACATGGAGGAATCTTAAGCGCATATTACTAAGTGAAAGAAACCAATCTGAAAGTCTACATACTGTATGATTTCCACTGTATGACATGATGGAAAACACAAAACTATGGAGACAGTGACAAGCTCAGTAGCTGCCAGGGGTTGAGGTGGGGAATGGATGAATGAGCAGAGCACAGGGGATTTTTAGGGCAGTGGAAGTACTCTGTATGCTACCATAAAAAGGACAAGTAATTATACAATTATTCAAACCCACAGAATGCATAACACCAGGAATGAACCGGAATGTAGACTATGGGCTGTGGTGACTGCGATGTGCCAGTGTAGGGTTATCAACTGTAACAAATGGACAGCCCTGGTGTGGAATATCGATAACGAGGAGGCTAGACATGAGTGGCATCGGGGGTATGTAGGAAACACCTGTACCTTCTTCTCAGTTTTGCTGTGAATCTAAATACTCTCACACACACACACACACACACACACACACACATACACACACATACATACATATATTTAATACATATTTATATATACATATATATGTATTTAAATGCCATCACTTTTCTCTCTAGATTTATGAATCGATAAATGCTTTTTATTCCATTTTTAAAAAGTAAGTATAATTGAAACTTAAAGAGTATCTATTGTTACTTTCAAAAGAAAAATGACTTACAAAGCCATCAGTAATCTGGCCTGCCCCCTTCGCACCCCTTTCTCCAAGTTTTAGCCGTGTTTAATTTCTCTTTGTTTCGCAAATGTGTCATGCTCTCTCATTCTTTGGTCTTTGCACACAACATTTAAATGTGTCTACAACGTTTTTGCCACTTCTTTCCCATGTACCCCCATCCTTTGTACCTGAAGAACTCTTACTTATCCTTGAGGTCTCCGCCCAGATAGTCCTTTCTCCCCGAGATCTCTGTTACATGCTTTCACAGCACCTTGTCTTTCACACCCATTCATGGATCGTTATTTTCTGGCCATCTGTCCTCTTCAATAAAATCTCCGATTCCTGAGTGAGCAACATTGCCTGGCATGTAGAAGGTGGTCAATAACTAGTTACTGAGTATATCAATAAATCTTTGAATGACACATAGCATAGTGCAGTAAGAGGTTAGTCAATAAACTGGGGATTCATTCAATAAACATTTATTATATACCAGCAATTTGCAAAGCATGGCAATATAATGAATAAAAAATCATTTTTAAAGTTTTCCTTTTTTTCCTTCAAGAGGTTTTCATTATAGTTGGGGGGGGCAGGGTTGGAGAACAGAAATACTCCTAAAGATATAAAAATTCAGATGTGAATTGGGTCAGGACCAGCTAACCCTCCAGGCTCTACATGGCCACATGAATGTTGTGATTTATCAGCGTCCCTTTAAGGCTCTTCGCGACTAGCAGTGGCCCCCTAAACATTAGAGTCCTAGGTAGTTGTTGTATATCAAGAGAGGATGAGTACTCTAAAATTAATATATAAATTGATTTAGCCTCTGTGCATCCCATTGGAAGATAAAGCCTAACCCTCATAAAAGAATAAAGCGATACAGTTTAAAGGGCCAATATTTTAGTAGAAATATTCCTTAGATACTGAGAGTTACTAAGAAAGGTCTAAAGCAGCACAAATTTGGTCTTCTTATTAAGGTCCTTTAAAAAGAAAGCTGATAGGCAAGCACCTTCACAGTCTTTGACTTCATTAGAATAAAATTCCCTGCTAGACAAGAGGGCAGACTGTTAAAGGGCAGGTTAGCTTTGGGGCCGATTAATTCATACGGTATCGACATAAATAGCTGTTGGCTTGTGGAAAACCAAATCCCTCCAAAACAAAACCCAGATATTTTATTATAGGCAATTTTACTTTCAGATCATATTTTCTGTGTTATTCTTGCAGTTTCATTTTTGTTATTACTACCAATATTTGCATATAAACAGGATCTCTGTTGCTTAGCAATTCATTATTTCTCTTGCTTCTCTTTTGCTGAAACTGGTTTAGTTCTCTTACAGGGAGGAGAGCTTTCAAAATTCCCTCGTGTTTCCAAGACATGCCCCATTTTAAAAGCTGAATACCAGTTTGTTTTTGAAACAATCCACTCAATGGTCTTCTAATTTATATTTGTATTCCAAATCTCACTGGAAAGGAGTTGAGATCTTTGCATTGAGCCACTGTTGCATTCTGCCTCACTTTATTAGTGATCACTCCGTCCAACCCGTGGCTTGTGGGCCACATGCCGCCCAGGATGGCTATGGATGCAGCCCAACACAAAATCATAAATTTACTTAAAACCTTTATTTTGCTCATCAGTTTTCATTAGTGTTTGTGGATTTAACGTGTGGCCCAAGACAACTCTTCTTCTTCCGATGTGGCTCAGAGACACCACAAGTTTGGACACCCTATACCTACTTTAGTCAGTGCAGGTCTTCAAAAGGACATTCACGAAACTATTTTTGGTCATCAAGAGAAATTGGAAGAACATCAATTTCATTAATAGGGGTCTGGCTAAATGTTGAATTTATGATACAAATGAACAGTGAAACTATTGTAGAGCTGTTGACACGGATATAGACCTACATGAAAAAAATGACCGGAATGTATATGAAAGTATGTACTGAGGAGGGGGAACAAGTGGAAATAAAACATGTACAGTGTGATCTCACTTATCAGTAAAAATTGGGTTGTGCGGGAGTGTAGGTAGACCTGCTATCTTTCATCTTATCCCCTCAGTCTTAAGATTTTTATACTATGCTAAATCTATATCACTTATAATTAAAACCAAAAATATTTCACTCAAAGACAGGTTCTTGATTTCCAATTTTGCCAATTTTTTATAGTTGTTGTGATAGCAGTGGCAATATCCAATTATAAAGTTTTGGGAGGGCATTATTAGCATCCGATAAAGTGAAAGACCTCAAGAAGACTCCATTTATCTCAGCAACTGTAAGAAATTATACTTAATCTGTAAGATCACCTATGATATGAGAACACAGGGTTAAATAATAACTTCTTACATTATGAATATACTCCCAAAGGGTAGTGAACACTGGCTATGGTTCCTGCAAGGGAATTGCAAGAACAAGATTTGTGCATTTTAATGGCCATTTTTCCCTTTCTTGGTCAAATAAGATAACAGCTTTAGGCATTTTAGATAACATGTACAAATCAATGTCTCAACCACTGCCAAAAATGCCCCTCCAAAAATCAAAACATCATATCCAAGTAGGAAATTTTCCAATCTATGAAAATAAACTCAGCTCAAATTGAACCTAAATCTTTATTTAGCATAATGATAATGCAAATTGACTTTTCAGGGCTACCTTCCCCTAAGTGGGCCACTTCTGGATTCCAAGCTGACGTTAGAGGTTTGAAGAACACCACAGTTATTGTGTAACTCTGTTAGCCTTTGAACTTTCACAAAAGGGGGAAATGAAAAGTGCGGTTATTATTCACACTTAACAGTTTTTTTAAGAATTACAGAATAAGATTTCTATCTTTGGGCATCCACTGGAGAAAAGGGGGCACTGCGGCACTGCACAAAGAAATCTGGACTGAAAGTCAGGAGACTTGAGTTCTAGTCCTGACCTTATCCATCCAAGGGATCGTACGATAGACATCATTTTTCTGGGCCTTAATTATTTTTCATTTAAAATATGTAAAGCTACATCAGATGATGTTTTACATTTCTCCCAATTCTGTGAAAACTTGGTTCATGATGATTTCACATGGTTTTTGTTGGCTGTCTCAAATCTCACACAGGTAGCATCATGGCTCTAGTGCCCCTGGGCAGGGTATTGGGTTCTAAAGTTACCACCCACCCTATTACTTTCCATTGAACTCTCATCCTCGATTATGTTCAGTTCATTATCTGGCAGGTTATATCTAGACCAGGTCGCAAAAAGTTGCTTGCCAGATTGCAAGAGGGTTCCCTTTTCCCTAAAAATACTGAATTAAAGTAGATTAGTTCTTGAAGGCTCATTTTTTATTAGATAGTATGAATCTCCTTATGAACTTTATATGTCTCAAACCAAAAGAATGAGTAAAAATTAATAGTAGACTTTTGATGAAGCAATATAAAATTGAAGCATCACTAAGTCTGCATAATATAACATTAACCCAACATTGGAGATTAGCATAATTTAAAAGAACTTTAAAACACAGGAAAATTAATCACCTAGAAGCAACACTTGCCACACATTGGGGACAACCCTCTCGAGTCAGCCGGATGATTAATTCTGGATCCAGCTTGTTGTCAGTAAGGCCACAGCCAGACAATTCACCACTGCAGTGGAAAAGTCCTTTGTGTGTTCAGAACTGGATGAGTGGAGGAGGTCACTCTCGTTTGTGGGTTTTTCCTGTTTTATCTTTTTACTTCAGCAGCCTTTATAGGCCTTTCGTCTAATGAAAAAATTCAGAGAGCTCCTGAAAGGAGGTGAGTTCAGTTCTCTTCTCCTTCTTTCTTTGCTTTCTTGGACAAACATGAGGGTCCCCACTTAGTTCTATTCCCACCCTTAGGATAATAGGAGAAAGGAGGTGATTATTGAATGTTTTGAAGTGGCACCTAAATTCTGGGTGACAATTTTATAAAGAGAAAACCATTTTTACTCTGCTTTCATCCTTGGATCACCAAGAAAAGCACTGCTTTTTCTCAGGTGACTTACACAATTTCAAGTAGAGATGATCTCACCTCAGCTGCTTTGGAAAGAATGAGAAGAATCATCTATGCACTAGGATATGTCCAACTTATCATAAAATTCTTCCAATAAAATGTTTTATATTAAAAAAATGTGCATTATCACATAAATATTAAACCCTGTGAGTTTATATTAGGAGAAAATGTTGCAAAATATTCCTTAGGAGTAAGTTCTCTAAACATCACAATTAGAATAAATTTATTATACCCAGAGTAGTCTATAAAGCACAGAGTTCCAAACAAGATGAACCCAAAGAGGCCCATACCAAGACACACCATAATCAAAATGGCCAAGTTTAAAGACAAAGAGAGAATCTTAAAGGTAGCAAGGGAGAAGCAGTTAGTTACTTGCAAGGGAGCTCCCATATGGCTGCCAGCTGATTTCTCAACAGAAACTTTGCAGGCCAAAGGGATTGACATGAAATACTCAAAGTGATGAAAAGCAAGGACCTACAACCAAGATTATTCTACCCAGCAAGGCTATCATTTAGAATGAAAAGAGAGATAAAAAGCTTCCCACGCAAGACAGAGCTGAAGGAGCTCATCGCCACTAAAACAGAATTACAAGAAATGTTAAAGGGATTTCATGAAGAAGAAAAAGAAAAAATTAAGAATGCAAAAAAGAAAATATTGTCAAAAAAATTCTCACTGACAAAGGGAAACACATACTAAAGGCAGAGGATCAACCCACACTAAAGCTAGTACAAAGATTAAAAAGCAAAAGTAGGACTATCATGTGTAATTACAACAGTAAATTAAGGGAAACACAGAAACACAAACAAAAGAAGTAAAAAACAATGACCAAAAAAATGTGAATGAGTGAGCAAAAATGTTAATGATTTTAGAATGTGTTTCAATTTGTAACCATAAACTTAGAGTGCTATAAACATAGTTTGATATATATGAAGCACATCTTAACCGCAAACCAAAAATATACAAAAAATAAAGAAAAAGAAATCCAGACACTACATTATGGAAAGCCATCACCATACAAGAGAACAGAACAAGAGAATAAGAAACAGAGAACTACAAAAACCAGAACAATTAATGAAATGTCAATAATTATACACCTAATCAATAATAACTTTGAATGTAAATAGAATAAATAATCCAATCAAAAGATAAATGGATAGAGAAGATGTGGTAAAAGAAGAATGGTTAAAGAGGACAGGGGGACCCAAAAACCCCAGAATTTCTTTATAAAAAAAGTGTGTATTTATTCTTACATGATTAAACTTCAGTCACTTTCAAAGTGTTAAGTAAACAAAGAGATAAAAGAATGATTGATAATACATGAGTGTGGGTTCATACCCAAAGGCTCTTTATAGAATTAGTGATGCTAGATCGCATGGTACAGATTTGTTAAATGGTTTGTCATAACCTGTCCGTAATCTCACCCTCTTCAACAATTTCTCCAGTTACGCAGAAAACATAAAGATATCTGTTTAAAAGCGCGGATAGCTGATATACCAAACAAAATGTACTTAGATTTAAAAAGACTGTGATAACCTGGAGAACATAAACTGATAAAAGACAAATAAATCATCTATTTTAATAAATTAATTAATTTTAAAGAAGACAGTCCTAAAAGTCTTGTTGTTCAGAAGAGCTGTGGGCAATGGAAGTTCTTTCCACACAGCCAGTAGCACTTTCTTGGTGAAAAACAAATGCAAGATTTTTAAAACTCAAGTATTAATAAAAAAAAAATCAACTAATTAGCATATTAGCAGGTCCCACATGACAAAAAACTTTTGAAAACACTTAGAGGATAAAACAAATTTTATGTAAATAATACTATTTTCACTCTAAGTTCCATCTTGCTTGTAGGTAAAAAATTAACCCCAGTCATTCTGGGAGAGTCCTTCCATTCTTGGATTATACTGAGGTTTGGGGGTCTTATTTAGAGTCAGGTTATTACTAAGACCTCCTTACTTATTTATCTATAAACTTATTTCTAAGATCCCATTGTTCCTGTCTGAATATTCTTCTTACATTTGCATGTTGTAACTTCTGTGCCAAGTTGGAGTACTTGAATGCTTGAATCTGAAAAGAAGTTTATATTTATTTTACTTGGTGTGTCTAAAAAGGGTTTTATTCACCTTCATTTTTAAAGTATATTTTTATTAACTAGAGAATTCTAAAATAGAAATTTTTCTTCACTTTGATCAGTTTAAAGAAATCGTTTTATTCTCTTCCAGGTTTTTTTGTTTCTATGACATATTAGCCATTATTATTATTGCTCTTTTGAAGGTAATGTATGTATTTGTATTCTGTCCATTTAAAAATGTCCTTGATCTTTGGTTGACAGAAGTTTTAACACCATGTGACTAAAATATTGTGAGTAGTGTTTGTTGTAGTTTTCAAATCTATGGTTTGATGTCCAGTCAGCTTTTGAAACTTCTCTGCCAATATTTCTTTAAATATTGCCCTCACACTCCCCTTCCACTTTCAGGGATTTATGGTACCCGCCTGTCAGTCTTTGTTACTATGCCCCACCTTTCTCTTGGGCTTTTTTCTTTATTTCCCATCCTACCTTCTTGCTGGCATTCAAAGTGTATGCTTTCTACTGTCCTGTCTTCCAGTCCAAAAACTAGCTCTTTCAGTGCGTCTAATTTTTTATCAACCCCACTTATTAAATCAGTAATTGTAGTTGTTATATATTTTTTAGAATTTCCATCTGATTCTTACTCATAGATTCGAGTAAATTCTTTGCTGAAATTCTCCACTATCCTTCATTTCCGTAACATATGAATCATAGTTATTTTATAACCCTGGTATGATCATTCCAATATCCGAATCACTTTGATCCTGTTTCCGTTACTCTGGATAGTGCTATCGTTTTCCCAGAGGGTTTGTTTTTTGTTTTTGTTTTTTTTGACAGGCAAACAACATACATTCAGGTCACCTTAACCTTTTGGTCAAAGCTGGGCAAACGAAGTGCATTGTGGGCGGTGCAGCTCAGACACTGCGCTGCTTGAAGCCTTTGTTCAGCGTGATGCCGTCGCTGCACCTCGAGTGCGTCTTTCTTGCACCGCGCCGCCCGCCTAGGCTTTCCGCTGGGGTCTGGTGTTTTCCCCAGGCCTCTTCTCTTGTTTTTGGTCTCTTCAGAGCAGGAAAGGTGGAAAACTCTCTTCTTTTAGGGGTTGCTGGCTTAGCGCTGTAGCCTCCCAACCCGCACAGCTTTAGAATTTAGCAAATACACTAAGGAGTAGGCGCTACGAGTGTTTTATCCTCCTCCGCATGTGCCATACTGTTACCCTGGCCAAGCCTCTGATGGTCGCTCTGTCCCCAGCAGGTTGTCAGGTAAAATACAGGAAACCTACTTGAATTCGAATTTCAGATAAACATTGTGTTTATCTGTGTCAGAAACTATTTCCAAGACCAAAGTCGCTACCTCCATCAGTTCTCTCCTCTCTGTAAATTTCTTTTCTCTCAGCTTTGCTACCTCCACAGTTCTCTGATACCTTTAAACAATTTTTTTTAAAAAAACAGGCTTGGCTAGTTATGATTTCTTGGAAACATTATTTTGCCATAACTTACCCCATCTTACTTGGAAGTGAAAATTTACCCTTAAATTTTTAACTTACATGTTCAGCTACGCATTTTTTTCTTAGCAAGCTATTATGTTTGATATGTGTATCCTACTCTGAATATAACAACACAAGAAAGTGACACACTTCATATTTCCCCTCATCTATCACGTTCTTGATGTCTAGCCACCTGGGGTTTAAGTTCAGGCAGGTCCATGGAACCCCTCTCAAGAGCTAGCTCTTATATGGTCTGCTCATACACTCTCCTCCAATATGATATTGATAGAATTTCCAACCTACTCTGAGTTTAACGAGCAACTCTACTCTATTCTTAATTCAAAGATAGAGAGCTACTTCGGGCCCAAGAATTTCAAGTCAAATTATAAGCTAAGCTTGGACACCCACAATGTGTGGAACACTTATACTGTCTGTATGTTCACATGAGCTTTAAAATGATGAAAAAGAAAACTGTTTCCTACCCCACCTCATGCTATCAGACCCAGCAGACCTAAGATTTCAGCCCTACTCACTGCTCACTGCTCATTGGTCTT
The DNA here is from genome assembly GCA_004026545.1 of Mormoops blainvillei. Taxonomy (NCBI): domain Eukaryota; kingdom Metazoa; phylum Chordata; class Mammalia; order Chiroptera; family Mormoopidae; genus Mormoops; species Mormoops blainvillei. The sequence goes on along the minus strand of PVJD01006605.1, from coordinate 39,895 downwards.
TTTTTTTTTTTTATTAATGTCTAGGCCCTATTTAAAGACCTTCATTCTGCTTTCTTTCTTTCTTGTTACTTCAATTTTATCAATCATTGTTAAGTGTTAGTAACACAGGAGTCTCCGCAGATTATAACATTATATTACATCTTCACTAGAAGTCCGGTTGAGTTTTCTTTATTTCTTTAATTTTCCCTATACTTATTTGGATGATATACACGCCATTTCTATTAGGTTGGAGTTTACATTTAAATATTTAACAATCAGATTTTATGATTTTTCTAACAAATGTAATTATTTTTTACCTTTCCCGTGATGAAGAAAATGACCTTAGAGTACATTAACTTTCTTACTAACCCTTCTCTGAATCTTGTAAGTTATATTTGTCTAATATTTTAATCTTATCCTGATTTTAAACACAAACTATTATTTTTAGAATCTACATGACTTTAGATTCATTAATATGTTTTAACAGTATTTTTGTTTACCATTGTTCCATGCAATCTTTTTTATTCCTTCTTGATTTATTTCCTTCTTGCTTAACTATGACTTTTATTAGCTGTTTCATTGAAGCATTAAGATTCTTTAGATGTCTAAAAATGTCTTATTTTTCTCATTCTTGAAAGGTAGATTAGCTTGGTACCAGATTTTAGTTTTCCAGCTATTTATATCTTAAGTATACTGTTTGATTTTCTTTTATTACCCAGAGTTTTTTATGAGAAGTTTTATGTTTTTTTACAGGTAATGTTTATATTTCTTCATGGTAACTTTCAATACTTTTTTATGTTTAATATTCTTTCATTTAATTACAATGTGTGTGGTGTGGTATTTTAAATTTGCCTCTATAGTTTGTGCACGTTTTAATTTTGAGTGCGTATGACTTTCTCCAATTCTAGCAACTCTCATTAATTTTCTTTTCAAAGATTACCTCTTCCCCAATCTCAGTAGGCTCACTTTCTGGAACTTCTGTGAAATAATGCTGCATCTTCTATACTACCTATTTCTTCTATTGCATTAAAAAATTTTCGTGTGTGTAGTTTGGATGATTTACTAAAGTCTATATATTTAACTCTCTTTTTACAATTTATTTTCTTCCTATTTTTCTAATCCCTCTGTTAACCTTATTTTCAATGATAACATTTTTCAACTTTAATATCTTTTTTTGGCTCTTTAAACTTAATTCCTTTTTTGATAATTGTGTACTTGTCTTATGAATTATAATTCTTCCTTTATTGTTTATTGTTAAACCTGTCATAAAATCTTATATCTCTCTGGGTCTTTGAATGTAAATTATTATGTTTATTGGATCAGCGTGCTGTGTTTTTAAGTACATCCAGTCCTTGTTATTTGAAGATTGTCTTTGTGAACTCACCTATTTGCTAAAATTTATTCGTAACACTAAATCAAAACCGGGGCACTTTTGCAGTCATGCCCACGCAAAGGGCAGCAAAAAGTTTGAGTCTCCCGACACACACGTTCCCAGAGGAGACAGAACTAGGCAACACTCTGCCTTCTCGGCTAGGCTTGCATACCACAAACAAATGTCTTTTCGCAGCATAGTTAGTCCCAATTTTTCACATTTTTCGTGATTCCTTTCAGTGACTTCTCTGTTTAAAACAGTCCCTAGCGTGCACTGAAATGCTGTCTAGTGTCACAAGTGCAAGAAGGCTGCGATGTGCCTTAAGGAGAAATGCGTGTGTTAAATAAGGTTTGTCAGGCGAGAGTTATATGAGCTGTTGGCTATGAGCTCAATGTTAAAGAATTAACAATAAACAAGCATACCTCGTTTTATTGCACTTGGCTTTATTGTGCTTTGCAGATACTGTGATTTTTTTATAAATGGAAGGCCGTGGCAACCCTGCATCAGGCAAGTCAGTTGACACCATTTTCCCAATAGCCTTTGCTCACTTCCTGTCTCTGTGTCATATTTTGGTCACTCTCATGATATTTCAAACTTTTTCACTATTATTATATTTGTTAGGGTGATCTGTGGTCAGCGACTTTTGATGTTACTATTGTTGTTGTTTTGGGGCACCACAAACCCCACCCAAACAAGACAACGTATTTAATTAATAAATGTTTTGTGTGTCTGACTGTTCCACCAATCAGTTGTTCCTCTGGCTTCCTTTCCTCAGGCCTCCCTATTTCAGGAGACACAACGATCCTGCAATTAGGCCTTAATGAATAACCTTACAATGGAGTTAGTAGTTTGAATCAAGCTTGAAATGATTAAGCTTAGTGAGGAAGGCATGTCAAAAACCAAGAGAGCCCAAAAGATAGGCCTCTAGCACCAAACAGTTAGCCAAAGTGTGAGTACAAAGGAAAAGTTCTTCAAGGAAATTAAAAGTGCTACTCCAGTAAGCACATGAATGAGAAAGCGAAACAGCCTTATGTCTGATATGGAGAAAGTTTTAGCGGTCTGGATAGAAGATCAAACCAGCCACAAACATTCTTTTAAGTCAAAGCCTAATCCAGAGGAAGGCCCTAACTTTCTTCAATTCTGCAAAGGCTGAGAGAGGTGTAGAAGCTACAGAGAAAGAGTCTGAAGCTAGCAGATGTGCTGATGTAGCAAATTATCTAGAAAATCAAGCTAAGATGATTAACAAAAGTGGCTACATCGAATGATATATTTTCAGTATAAACTAAGAAGCTTCATATTGGAAGAAGCTGCCATCTTGGACTTTCATAAGTAGAAAGGAGAAGTCAGAGTCTCGCCTCAAAACTTCAAAGGACAGGCTGACTCTCTTGTTAGGGGATAATGCAGCTGGTGACATTAAGTTGAAGGTCATGCTCATTTACGATTCTGAAAATACTAAGACTCGTAAGAACGATGCTTTCAAAACTATTTTGCCTGTGCTATATAAATAGAACAACAAAGTCTGAATGACATTTACCACCTGGTTTACTGACTATTTTAAGACTACTATTCAGACTTACAGCTCAGAAAAAGAATTTCTTTTTTCTTTCAAAATATCACTGCTCATTGACAATGCACCTGGTCACCCAAGAGCTCTGATAAAATTGTACAATGAGATTAATGTTGTTTTCATGCCCACTAACATAACACCTACCTTACAGCCCATCGATCAAGGTGGCATTTTGACTATCAAGTCTTATTATTTGAGAAATATACTTTCTAGAGCTAGTTGCCATAGTGATTCTCCTGATGGATCCAGACAACGTAAATTGAAAACCTTCTAGAAGGATTGGCCACTCTAGATTACATTAAAAACATTGTGTTTCACAAGAAGATATCAAAATATCAACATTAACAAGAGTTTAGAAGTTAATTCCATCCCTCATGGATGACTTAGAGGTGTTCAAGACTTCAGTAGAGGAAGTAACTGCAGATGTGGTGTATATAGCAATCGAACTAGAATTAGAAGTGAATCCTGAAGATGTGACTGAATCACTTCATTCTCATGATAAAATTTTAATGAATGAATTTAATGAATGAATGTTCATTCATTTGTTTAATGAATGAACAAAGAAAGTGGTTTCATAAGATGGAATCTACTCCTGTTGAAGATACTATGAAAATTATTGAAATAATAACAAAAACTTTAGAATATGACATAAACTTAGTTAATAAAGCAGCAACAGCATTTGAGAAAATTGACTTCAATTTTGAAAGTTCTTCTCTGGGTAAAATGTTATGAAACAGTACTGCATGCTACAGAGAAATTGTTCATGAATGAAGAGTCAATCTATGTGGCAAACTTCACTTCTGTGTTATTGTAATAAATTGCCACAGCCACCCCCACCCTTCATCAGCCACCACCATGATCAGTCAGCAGCCATCGGAACTGAGGCGAGACCCTCCACCAGCAAAAATATTGTGACTATCTGAAGGCTCATGATGGTTAGCAACTTTTATCAATAAAGTATTTTTTAATTAAGGTATATACTTTGTGCTTTTTTTAGACATAATGCTATGGTATACTTAATAGGCTACAGTACAGTGTAAACATAACTTTTATGTGCACTAGAAAACAAAAAAAAATTATGTTACACACTTTATGCAATATTCACTTTATTGCAATGGTCTGGAACCAAACCTGCAATATTTCTGAGATATTCCTGTATTTTAAATAAATTGCCTTTAAACAAAAATATACATAAAATAAGTTTATTAACTGATCAGTTGGCATAATGTTGTTAGCAGAGGCTTACAGGAACCCTTGAATTTCTCCACGGAGCAATGATTTAGCATTCACTATTTTAGTGTTTGTACCAACTTTCTAAAACATAACTATGGTGAATAACAAGAATCAACTGTGTTAGATTCCTCTATATGTTTAGGATTTTCACGTAAGTACCTATCTGCCATTGATACCCTCTTCTGTAAGAGTCAACCTGTGATGAAATCCTAGTTTAATTAAGATATAATCGATACATGTCAATTACATTTAAATTGCATAAGTTAAAGGTGTACAATGTGATAATTTGATACATGTATTATTGTGAAATAATTACCACAATAAGGTCGGTTAACACACACATCACCAGACCTAATTACAATTCTGTGTGTGAAAGAGAACATCAAAGATCTACTCTCTTAACAACTTCCAAGTGTATCATATAGTACCGTAGCTAGAGTCACCGTGCTGTACGTAGAGCTCCAGAATTTATTCATCTAATTGGGAGTTTGTACATATTGACCAATATCTCCCTACTTTTCAACACTCTAGCTCCTGGGAGCCACCATTCTAGTCTCTATTTCTATGAGTTTGGTTTTTTTTTTTAAGGCTCCACATATAAATGAAATTATATACTGTCTATCTTTCTCTGTCTGACCTATTTTACTCAGCATAATGCCAGTTCCACCCATGTTGTCACAAATGGCAGAATTTCCCTTTTTATGGTTGAATAACATACTATTATTCTTTTGCTATTGAGTTATATGATATTTTTGTTATTCAACATATATTTTAGACATTTTAGATGTTAACACTTTATCTGATATATGGTTTGCACATATTTTCGTCTACTCTATAACCTGCTTCGACAGTCTTTTGATCGCTTATTTTGCTGTGTAGAAGCCTTTCAGTTTGATGCACTCCCACTTTTTTAACTGTATATTCATTTTTGCTCCATTAATAAGAGGGATGAATTTGGACAAATTAAAATCCTCACAGAATATTAGTTTCCTCATCTGCAAAGTGAGGCTAATAACTCATTGGGTGTAGTTGTACATCTGTGAAATGGTCACCAATGACCCCCTCTTGATATTCATGCCACCTAGTGTACCCTCTTTCCCTTCGGTGTTTGGTGGAGTTATTGGCTTCTTTCTAATGAACAGATTACTGTAGCGATGGTGGAATGTCACCTCCAAGATGGTGGTAAGGAGACTGGGGCTTCCATCTTAGGTTCTCTTTCATCTCTCTTGGGTCACTTCTTGGGAGAAGCTGGCTACCCTGCTGTGAGGCAGCAATGTTGGGGGGCCCACATGGCAAGGGACTGAGGGCTGTCAACAGCCCCGCACGCAGTCTTAGAAGTAGGTCCTCCCTGAGCTGCAACCTTGTGACAAATCTTGTGTCATAGCCGTGTAGCTAAGCCACTTCCAGCTTCCTGACACACAGAAACTCACAGAAGATAATTTTTGCTGTTTTCAGCAGCTAGGTTTTGGGGTGATTTGTTACAGAACAAACAATAACTAATATACTTTGCCAGTGGTATTATTATTTAAAACCTACATGTTAAGCTGTTGAGAGAGATTTTAAAAAAGAGAAGGCCTTGGGAAACAACATTGGGAAAGCATACAAATACAGGCTTACGTAAGTGGAACCTAATCAACAAGCAAGCAAAATAAACAAGCAAGCAAAATATAACCAGCAACAGTGAAATAGAAAACAAACTGACAGTAACCAGAGGGGAGGCGGGAGGGGGATAACAGGGGAAAAGGAGGGGAAGGGTCATCAAGGAACATGCATAAAGGACCCATCGACAAAGCCGGTGGAAGGACTGAGGGTTGGGGGGGGCGGTGGCTGGGGCTGGGGAAAGTGATGGTGGGAAGACGTTGATGTGGGGATGATGGGATGGGGTGCAGGGCAGAAGGGATAAAGGGGAAAAAAAAGTGAGACAACTGTAATAGCATAATCAATAAAACATAAAAATAAATAAATTTTGAAGAATACTTATTATTTGCTTATAGCTCACCAGTTAGTAAGGTGCCACCCCACCCTATAAGTGGGGTTTTATTCCAAAATATATAAAGAACTTAACACAGCTCAACACCAGGAAGACAAACAATCCAATTAAAACATGGGCAGAAGACCTGAATAGATATGTCTCCAAAGAGGACATACAGGTGGCCAATAGGCATGTGAAAAAATTATCAACGTTGATAATCATCAGAGAGATGCAAATTAAAACCACAATGAGATATCACCTCATATCCGTCAGAATAGCTATAATCAGTAAATCAACAAACAAGTGCTGGCGAGGATGTGGGGAAAGGGGGACCCTAGTGCACTGTTGGTAGGAACGCAGACTGGTGCAGCCACTGTGGAAAACGGTATGGAATTTCCTCAAAAAATTAAAAATGGAGCTGCCTGTTGACCCAGTGGTTCCACTTCTGGGACTATATCCTAAGAATCCTGAAAGGCCAATTTGAAAGAATATACATCCCTAGTATCATAGAGGCACTATTTACAATGGCCAAAATCTGGAAGCAGCCCAAGTGCCCATCAGTAAATGAGTGGATAAAAAAGCTGTGGTCCATTTACACAACGGAATACTACGCAGAAGTTAAAAAAAAGGAAAAGGAAAGGAGTTCTTACCTTTTGTGACAGAATGGATGGATCTGTAGACCATTATGCTGAGTGCAATAAGCCAGTCAGTGAAAGACAAACACCACCTGATCCCACTTCATGTGGAATCTAATGAACAAAATAGAGACAGAGGCATGGATACAAGGAACAGACTGACAGCCATTAGAAGGCGAAGGGATTAACCAAAAAACATACATGCATAATCTATAGACACAGACAACAGTGTGGTGAGGGCCCGAGGGGAAGGAGAGCGAGGGTTCGGTGGTGGTGGGCAAAGGCGGTGGAAATGGGGACGACTCTACTCGTGTAAACAATAAAAACAAAGTTAAAAAAAAGCAAAAGAAATGACAGATGTCTCGGTTGGAAAGCTTTCCAGGAGAAATTGAGCGAGGGGGGCGGTCATAGCCCCACTCACTGAAAGGACTGATTACCCCTAAGGGTTACCCAGTGGGTTATCTGAGGTCCCCATTGAATCTCTCTTAATTTTATTTCCACTTTTAAACTTGCATGAATAGTTCTGATGATAATTACCAAATGTTGATACGCATGGATAATCAGCCTTCCACAAATATCCAACTTGGCCAGATTTTATACACGTGTGACGGCTTGAAAATTCAGCAAATTTCATTAGAATCACATGTTTGCTTAGAAAAATAATTGCCAAAAACTGTGCTGGGAACACACACAAATACACACACGAGTCTGCCCGTGTGCACGAGGAGACAAAGAGGAAATCTCAGGCTGAACTTGGAACGATTTTAAGCTCAAAGTTGGTTCTTTTGAGATTCCTTTCTGCTACTAGTGCTATAACCTAAGGATCTCTCTTCATACTTCCTCGGCCGCAGTAGACTGCTATGTTTACCGAAATGACGGTAATGTCGTATACCACAAGAGTGTCCATGGCCTACGTTTTAATTATCGCTTTATGTGTTCTGTGCTAACCAGCATCTTTGCTAAACGATTATTGTAGCTATTATCAAGTAAATATACAAGGCGGAGCAAAAGTAGGTGTCCAGTTGTTCGTGTGGAAAACAATACAATAAGTGATAAATAGTAACACAAGAAGAAACTCTGTGTCTCACAAACTTATAGCTATAAACCTCCTTTGCCCCAGCCGGTATTTAGTCTTCATCAGCTACCACTTCCAACTGCTTTATGTTTCCGTATCCTTGCCCCACCAGCCCTTAGAACGTCACTAAGAAAACATGTCCTTATTGCTTACAATTCAGCTCCTTCTTTAAGTTCCTTTTTGTTCAGCCTATGCTGCTTTTATCTGTAATAATCTCAAGGATATTTAACAAGGATTATATTTATGGCCCATATAGCAGCCTAACGTCCTCTACTGTCAACACTCGTTCACCTTCCAGACATCCTTGACCTTCACTCACGCACTTTTCATGCTTAGAACGTCTCCACTTTCAGGTCCACCGTCTGCCTTCTTAACGTGGCAAAAGAGAGTTACCGGTTTCCCCCCAGTCCCATCCCCTTCAAACCCGCTCCTCCGTAGCCTTTCCCATCTCGGTAAAAAGTCACCCGTCGCTTGGTCCAGGCACTCTGGAGTCAGCCTTCATGCTGCTCCTCCCTTTACTCCCTACCTCACGAATGGACGCACGCCTTTTCAACTCGTCCCGCACGGCTGCCTCTGTCCCATCCTTCGGATCGTGGCTGAAACGGTCTTCCCTCTGAATCCTTCCTTTCCCACTCAGTGCGCGGTAACTACAGCCACTTGCGGTGGTTGTGCTGCTCTCTTTGAATCATGGCCACCACCTGATGTTTGCGCCGTGCTTTTGTTCCTTTGTTAGCTACCTCTGTCTGCCCTCTGCCCGCACTGCTCCAACACTGCGCCGTGACAGCTGGGACCTTCCATGCGGAACTGACCCTAAAGGTCAGGTGCAGAGTTGGTGGGCAGAGCCTGTCTGAGGAATGGCTATGAGCCTTAGGCCTTCTCCTTCCTGACTACAATAAAGCCATGGCAGGGCTCCTTGCTGAGTCCCCTCGAGCATCCTGTCACCTGCTGTGCCTCGACATATCCCCGATTTCTCAGCTATCCTGCCCATTCCTGAGCCTGAGGTGGCCCTGTCAATGCTTCTCCCTCTAAAACTCTGGACATCTCAAATCTTCGACTGTTCTTCTTAATTCTAGTGCTCATTTCTGACTCCATTTTTTCCCCCTACTTTCCAGTGGCCAAGAGTAGCCCAAGAAATTTATAACATGGTGCTGATTTGAGCCACCACCAATGAAACTATCTAAAGCCAAATGATCCCTCACCGCTTCTTCATTATTCAGCTCGTCACTCATTAACGACTTCACATACTTCCGCAGAGCTACGACATAACGCTTTCACTCTTTGCAGTCCTGGTGCTTCTTATTTCTCACCATAGATGGTTGGGGTCGTCTAGGAGGGCATCTTCCCCATCTCGTGTCTTCACTTGTAACCATTCTCTTCTTGTGGCTTTGCTATCTCATCATCTTCATACATGAAACCCTCCTTCCTTCTCTAAAGACTGAGGAACCCCCTTTACCTTCAGAATGTATCCCATCACATCCCCACCGAGGTTGCTTTGGCACTGTATTGTATCAATTTTTTCCTCGGGTAGCATCAATTTCCCCTCCCTAGAAACATGTCCAGATCTCCATCATCCTAAAAAACTATCTTCCTTTTATCTTACTAATATGTGAAATATCTTGAGTTCTTCCTTTCACATTTAAAAAGATGACACCTGTAGTTTTGACCTCAGTTTTCTAAGGACCAATTTACTCTTAAGTACCGGCTTCTTCTGCTTTATTAATCTTCCTGACTCTTCGGGGTTCCTCGATCCTTGGAGTCCTGGCTAATTTCTGCCTGATCATTTTCTCCGGTGCGCTGGCTTCATTCCGCTCTCCTTCCTCCTTCCCCCTTTGGACATTGTGCCCACCCCAGTGGCTTCAGTTATTTTCATTTAAACAGTAACAAAGTCTATACTTGTGGTCCTGATTCATAACCCTAACCTCAACACTGTGACTCAACAATTCACCAACATTTTATCAGAGAAGTACCTTGAACATCTTAAAGTTATCAAGTTTCAATCCAGACTTCTTGTCAAACCCACTTTCTGTCCTCCCTAATTTTTGTCAGTTATTTCCTCAAATATTGTTTACCCAAGTACAAAATTTTGGAGTGATCTTTTCCACCCTTGTTTTTCCTTCCAGCCTTGTAGATTGCCACATTTTCGGGTGAGCCTCGAACCCACAGGTTATAAAACACTGGTCTTAGAACAATATTGGCTACTGGTCTGAGATGCAATGAGGAAAATGAAACAGTCCAGCTAGTTATACACAAAATTAAAACTTAACCAAGGGGACTGCCTGAGATTACGTTTTTTTCTACCTTTTCCTATGTTGAAATGATCTTATGTTCTTAAAGGAGAAGTGATAGTGTTTCATTTGTTTTAACATCCTCACGTGGCAAAACCACACAAGGTTTATTTTTTAATTATCTATTAAATCTAAAAATCAAAGAACTGCCACCCTAAATGCCTGTCCGCAGTCCCGCCCCTCCAGTCCACTGCCACGTCGAAGCTCTGGCATCCTTTGTTTGTTTCTTGATCATTGCAGCAACTTCTTAACCAAGTTACTGGCTCCTCTGTCTTTGCTTTTTTCCAAATATAGACCATGGCCAGAGGAAACTTCTAGAACTATGGCTTTGGTAGTGTCACCTTTCTCTTGAACACCCCCTCTCACACCACCACCGCCATGGCAGTTTTTCTCGTCCGCTGAGGTTCAACATGGAGCTAAATGCAAGGTCTGGTATCTAGAACTCTCTGTGGTTCCCGCACTTCCTTGCCAAACCTGACCTAGTCACTCCCTCACTCGCTACTTTCTTTTATTTTCTTCATACTGTTTATCACTGTCGAGAATTCTCGCATGTATTTGTTTCATGTTTACTGTCTCTCTCCTTCCCACACATATACTAGAATATAAGTCACTTGAGGATAGGAGCTTGATTTTTGTTCACTTCTGATCCCTAAGGCCTTCTCCCATAGCACAGGTCTTTGATAATTAGTTGTTGGAAAATATAAATGAAAAAGAAAAAGTGAATAACAAGAAAAGGAAAAATGGAACAACTCCCACTTCCAACACCTTTCTGCAGGTCAGTGGTTCTCGGTTGGGGACGATTTTGTTGCCGGGGTCAGGTGGCATGTTGTCCTTCCTTTCTGTGGCAACGAAGGGAAACCCAGCAGTGTGTGTAAGAAAAGTAGTGCCATCCTGCTCTGTCCGTTTATGACTGTCCGCTTCAGAGGAAAAAATGATGTCATCGATACTCATGGGCCATGGAGGGACGGATTTGCTGGTCTCCCTACCAGCGGTTGCTAGACGTTAGATAAGTCGTGAGTAAAAATATACAAAAATGGTGAATGTGAAAAGAGGGGGGGAAAGCAGTCAAAGAAGAGGCTGTTACTCTAGGAAACCAGTCCACCCTTCAGCAAAAGAACTCATAATGAATCAATTGTTAGTTCAGCTGAACTGTTTGTGAATGGAATGTGTTCTGTCGAGTGAATGAATGCAGTTCCACAATTTACAAGGTCTGACTCAAAGCGGCTGAGAGACAGGGGCCAGGCTTTGACTGATCAGTGACTGCACATGCGTTCCCTCCTGTCAGCCACAGTCATTTCTGGCTTTACTTGGTCACCCGGCCCTTAGTGAGCCGCAGCCAGGCTGTGGAAGAAGCCCAGTCACTGACAGTGTGACTAGATAATTGCCCATCAACTATTTTCCACACCGAAAAGCCTTTCTGATCTGCGGACAAAGGTCTCCCGGGCAAGGCGGACCTTTTCTCTTGCAGCTTTCTTCCAGTCAGAAGAATCTTATGATACTGCATTGTAGCTCCTAGAACAGAGAAGGTCATCTATTTTATTTTTCTTCTGCTATCTTTTTGCAGGCTCTACCAAATTTACTAAAAAAAAAAAAAAAAAAAAAAAAGTGCTTATAAGAACTATGATTAAGACTTTTAAAAAGGGACACCCTTGGTGCCTTTAAGTAATTTGTTTCTGATCTCTCAAGTCTTATGATCAGAAAGCTTTGCGGTTGTTGTTTTGATGTTTTTTTCTTTGCAATATTAAAGCGACAAATCACCCCTCCAACCTGTTCCTTTTTATCACAACCTCTATGAAGCTCGCAGAACTACTGGGAGCTGTCTTACTTAGGAAAGAGATATAGGGTGAAGAATTTACCCCAAGAGTTTAATCTATTACATGCAAAGTCGTTGCGTGAAAAGATTTTACTTAACCAAGGTATCCAGCGGTTTTACTGTAGCCTCATTTTCAAGTATAGTTTTACCTAGTGATCAGTCCTTCCAGAAATAAGGAAAAGATGCAGAGAAATTGCCCTAATATTCTTAACACATTTGTACTGCTAAATGTGGAGGCAATCCATCCTTACTTTTCATCAGATTAGACGCCTAAACGTCAAGTAAAATGGAGTTTGCACACAAACTCTGACCGTAATAAAGTCTTACTAGTCTGGGGGGAAGGTGGAGTTGTGTTTTCTAAAATGACCACTAGAGGGAGTAAAACCCAGCAGTCTGCAAAGCACCATCAGGCTGCCAGAACAAGGTTGGCTGCTTTACCTTTCTCTTTAAACAAATGATCCTCAGCTCCGTTGCCCCAGAAAAATACCAGCATCTGGTAGGCTGTGTTTATTCTGAGGTTACTATTTCTAAAAATAGTTTTCTGAAAAATCGCCCTCCTGGGCTGGGAAGCACACGGGCAGAGTAGCGAGTGGGAGGTTCTCCTGCCTCAAAGGGACCCTGGAGGCTGGGAGTGTGGGGCAAGAAAACACTAAAAAAGCACAAAACTGGTTCACATGGGAGGACTACAGGTGCCCCTGAAGACCGTGACAGGCCAGAGTCACAGAACCCAGTACAAGCTCTGGGCGTCCCAGCTGAGACCCAGAGTAAGGAAGCGGCCTGAGAAACTGGCGCCCCGTACAGGTGGCAGGGGCTGGTGGCAGCTCCCAGATAATGACAGATGTCGGACCTCCGGACGGCACAAGGCCGTGTGCGTGTGTGTGTGTGTGTGTGTGTGTTTCACATGCAATATGCTAGAAGGGGAAAATTAGAGACAGCCAAGATTGAAGGCTCGTTTCCATTTTCCTTCCCTAAGTTTTATCCCTATCCAATCTTCAAATTTCTAGTAGTGTCTTAAGAGTCATGTTGAGTTTTCTATAGATCCTGTTTTCAAATCTCTTAAAGAGCTGAGAACATCAGTAGTGGGATCTCTGTCCCTTTGAAGGGCACAGGGGACAATGTTCTTGGCTACCCCAGCAGGGAGCTTTGGCTTGCTCCTTCTCGGGGACCCAGCCCTGTGACCACTGGCCCGTGCTTTCCTTTCCTGCCTGTTGTTGCCGTGTTGCCTGAGGCTGGTGAGTTAAATGTGGCTGGCCTTCCGTTGGCTGGGGACAGGCAGTGGCAGTCCAGTCCTGGAGAATGACACACGGCACGTGGTGGAGTCCGGGACAAAGACCTTGCGCTCCAGAGAACCAGCACTTCCCTCTGACATAGTCCCCAAGCCACAGTGGAGGCAGCTCCGTTAGGTCTCCCCCAAGGCAGGCAGCTCGAGGACAAGGCTTCTCTGTGTCACCCTGCTGAACTCGTGGGACAATTTAGTCTACTTGGATCCTGGAGAAGTCCACTCTCTGAACTCAGTGTTATCGCCAAAATCTATAGTTTCTGATTCTTTGTGTTAAAGTAGAAAGAACTCCAGACTGGGCATTAATAGAATTCTAGCTTCTGGGGCTAGCTCTGCTCATATCTAACTCTGATTTAAGATTATTATTGAACTCCTCTGGGCCTGTTTCTTCTGCAAAATGGCAATGTCAGACGAGACTCCTGTCACATTCCTTCTAACTCAGAAAGTCCAAGATTTCCGTCTGGTGAATATAGAATCTTCTACAATATCTGGCCCACTGCCTCCACCTAAGAGTTGAGAGAGCAGGCGGGTTGAAGAGCACTGCCAGCCCCAGGGCACACAGCCACGCTGTGTGGGAGGAGGCAAATTGAGAAGGAAACAGGCTTCATTTATTCTGCCTGATATGGTTATCTCTCTGAGGCTTGTGCCCAAGCAAGCGAGATGAGGGCGAGGAGAATGGAGGGGAGGGGACACGCTGTCAAATGTCAAAGGTTTAGCAAAGACTTTGAAGCCTGACAATTGAGACTTCCGGTAACTTTCATCTCTACCTTTGAAAAAAGAAAAAGAAATGGAAGAGAAGGAGGGAGGAGAAAGGGACAGGGGGAGAAGAAGAGAATGAGAGAGGGAAGACAAAAATAGATCCAAATATGAGACATACTCATGTAGGTTTTATGTAAAGATTAGGCAAATGGTATCTAAATGACTTGCAAGTAATCTGGGGCTCTCTCCTTGGGCCACCTTTTAAGACAATCCCTGGCTATAGCTCCAAGTTAACACTCCCCCGTTGCTATAATGCATGTGTTGAGAAGAAGCATGAACGGCCCACACTGCTGAGATCTGTCCCAGGGTAGGATGACAGCAGTCTTGAAGGCTCCGCCTTCCAGGGTTACACTGTTATTTGAGGGAGTAAGAAATACGCGTGAACTAATGCACAGTGATAAAATGCAACAGTACAAAGCACGATTTATAGAGGGCTACGTTTCATGTAAGCCAGATACACATGGATAGAAGACACATCTGTGAGCTAAGGTGCTCTAGGAAGTGTTCACGAGTGAGCTGAGGCTGAGCCCGTATGTATAGCGAGGCATATTTTGAAGAACACATCACGCACGCGCACACACACACACACACACACTGAGTTCTCAACTACCTCCTCATCTACAAATTCAGTAAGCCGAGGACATCAAATTGACCACTCTCTCTAGGACAGACAATTTGTCCAAATTTCCACATAGTTATCAGTAGAAGACCTGGAGAAGCCTTATTCCGTTTAAATTCTGAAGATTGAGTATGGAAAATTGATGGGACAGCAAATAAATTATGTATGAAGATCCCTCACTTTGTGAAGCCTGGGTATGCCCAGCTACTAGTGACAGCCAGGCAACCATTATGAGCTCTCTCTGTGAATACAATGCTGAGAATATGGGCAATTTGGGGGCCACCCTCTCTGGGATTTTTAAAACCCTTCAAATACAGCACCGAGTTAGTCATCTTCTCCATCAAGAGAACAACATCGCATGGTGGAAGAAGCGCTGGCCCCAAGAAGACCTCCGGGACGCCAGGCTTGGTTAAATGTTGGCATCAGTAAGGAAAATGTGGTGCATTTGGGAACTGGAGGGTTTCAGGAAGGGAGGGCCTCGTTTGAGACCGTCGAAGGACAGCGTTTCTTGTTCAAGGAAACCGACACTCCCAGAGCACTTGATGGAGAAAAAGGTTCTTAACTATTTCCTCTGGAAATCACCACTGAGCGAACGCCAGGCTATTCTAGAATCTCCACTCGCCGGCGCTTCTAGCCTGGTGGGAGGGTGAGCGGTGAAGTTCAGACCAGACGGAGAAAGGAGCGGAGCCCACAGCTACTCTCCTAAAGCCTCCACTCACCCACCAGGTGGAAAGTTCCCCTGTGCCAGGTCCTGTAAGATCACAAGGGTTTCTCATTGCATGTCAGCCAGAAAAGAAGCCACTGATGAAACACTAGTGGGGGACGCTTTAAATGTGGTGTGATTTCAGGAACCTCTTTACCTTCCCCCCAAAAATATTTCACAGTCCTCCCCGTAAGAGGAAAGGGCAGAAACTGCAGAAAATGTCCTATTTCAGTTATATCCAGGCTGCCTGTGGACAGAAAAATCTGTGAAAAAAAGCCCAGGGGCTTCGGGTTTCCATTCTCACTTTTTCTGCTCTGCCATATTGCCTCTCCAACCCCAGAAAGAGAGAAAACAAAGAATTTGCAAACACAGGATGGGAGCGGGGTGTGGTGCACCGAGGGCAGGCTTGTTTGGTACGAGGAGGTATCTGTGCAGAAGGTTCATGCGTTGAGGTCGGGGGCGAGAGGGAGGGGGCCTCAGAGCCAACGGTGTCATCCCGAGGGGCTGGGGTCGTACAGGTACCACTGAGGCTCACAAGCAGGAATTGGTCTCTCCAACTGTAGGGATCCCAGGCACCCGCGCTGGACGCCAGGCCCCGGGGTCTCCAATGCCGGCAACTCCGTCCCTGCCCCTTTGTCCCCTGCTGCTGTGCCCGCCTCGTCTGCTCCCCGCTGCACCTTCGTCCTGGGGAGCCAGCTGCAGCATGTAGGAGGAACAGGGCCTGTCACGGCTGTCTCCAGTGTGTTATTGTTAGTGTTACGTTACAAATCCCGTTTCCATGCCGGGGTCCCTTGGGGGTCATAACCAGGAGAGGCCATGACCCTGTCAATAAACAGAACCCCAATCCTTGATGTAACCACTTTGCATTGAAGTCCTGCTCCATGCATTTATAGATCAGATTCCTCTCCTAGGCAGACTTGCTGCAGAGAGGACCCCCTGGAAATGCAAAGGGTGGGCTGAGTGGAAGCGACTCCGGTGCTGATCCTGGTGGCAGGTGGAAGTCAAACGTAGGCGCGGCCTGTGCTCCCCACAGCCCCATCTTGTCATAGCAGGTGTACCCGGTGTGTCACCACCTATCTGAAGTTTCTCTTCCTTCTGACTTCCCACGGGATGCGGTCAGGACATTAGTCTTCGCTAAAGTTCTATTTCCCTTCAAAGGCCCCCTACATGAGAGACGCTCAGCTGACTCGTCCCGCGTCGAGCAGGGGTGAATGGGTGGAAGGACACTGAGCAAGAAGGAAGCGGAGTGTGGGATGCCCTGGCTCAGGGACGAGGCTCACTTCCGCCTGGGCTCAGTGTTTTCGCAGATCACTCTGTCTACTGTGGTGTGTCTTCCTTCCCAAAGCAGGGCCAGCTGATGGATGGTGGGTGCAAGCAAGAGAGAAAAAAAAGACTAGACTAGAGTCTGTTCACCCACATAACAAGCAGTCCTCAAGCATCTACCGTGTGCTGGGGACATGGCTTCTACCCACATGTGGATGCCACGTGAGGGAAAGACATAAAGGACAGTGTGATTGGGGCTGGGGGCTAGGGTCTATCTTTTTCCTGGTTTGCATGTAAGACCCAAGAATCTCTGAAGCTCTCGATGCCATTACTGCAGCCCCCATACGTATCGCTCTCCATCGATCCCCTGACTCGACCTAAAGAAAAAAATATCCTTGAGTGTCTATCATAGGGACTGAAAGACTGACATTTAGAGACCGGAATACTAAATTCTGCAAACAAGCACACCCTCAAAGTTGTACTAACATGGCTTGGCTTCTTTCTAAGATTTGGGTATTAGGGGAGGATGGGAAGATAGTTGAGCTAAACAGGGTGGGATTATTTCTGCTGGGTTCATTACAGAGCTAGAAGGGGCCTTAGAGATCTAAAATTCAACCCCCCTTCCTATAAATGAGGAAGCTCAAGTCTGGTTTTGTAAAAACGTGTAGGGCAGACAAAGGAGCAACAGAAAAGAAGTTTAGGGAGGCAAAGGAGAGGGGCAGGCGACCCAAAGCAGCTTCCCTTCATTTATTCCGGGTCTCCCCAGAAATCCTGCCCTCAGAGAGGAAGGGCCATCCCGGAGAGACATCTGAGGCCTGTGTTCATCGGGAAAGCATAGAGTTTTGTTTCCTGACGAGCCCCAAGAACCTGAAACAACACCTTCCGAGGTAGGTGCTCAGTAACTATTGAATAAACAGAGCTCCCTTGAAGCCAAAGATCAGGAGTGAGGGGAGAGGGAGTGGAGGCCTTAAATAGGCCCGCCTCCCACGCACCTAGAGCAGCTCTGAGAGCATTTGCTTCACATTTGGTTCTAGATCCATCTTTGTTCCCAAGACGAACCCATAAAAAAAGACACCTGGACCAGGGTCTCCTACCCTGAGAGACTATAGCTCCTGGGTTTGCAGAGTTATTATTATTACAGGACCTGCCAAACATTGTCTGTTGTTTGATAAATAATACCTCTAGCCCTGCTTATATATAGGGCTGGGACTAATAAATATAAATCCATTTTAAAAAGTACAGAATACATAGTAACCTTTTGTCATTGTATGTCAACACACACTCCGGGTATAAACACAAGCAGGTACTTTATTATTTTATTGATATTCCAAAGGAATCCCTCCTTGTAATGTTTGGCAGTCACTGCTCTGGGCCTGTCCCTCATTTCACAGATAACTCTTTAAAGATTCTTCCGGAGAAGGAGAGGGACCAGCCCGAAGTCACTCAGCCCTTCGGTAGCAGAGCTGGGTGTCACCGTAGGTGGTCTCTGTCCTGTTCACTAAGTGGCATTTCCTCAAACGCCTCAGCCCGAAAGGACAGCCCAATTCGGCTTAATTCAGTTTTGAAACAGAAATGCTAAATGCGTGGACTGGGTGCCAGACACCGCCCCCCGCCCCCGCCGGATGCACCATGGCCCTTGTCCGCAGATCGGCCTCGCAAGGTGGGGCCATTACCCCCACCGCACTGGTGAGTAACAAGAGCGGAAATGGGGCCTGCGGGAGGTGCACAGTCTGCCCATGGCCCCACGATTAGTCACGGGCAGATTCGAACTGCTTGACTCCAGAGCCTAGATTCTCATGAACTTTGCTTCACATGACTGAAGGAGCTCACATTCATGGAAGTCACTGGTACCAGTAGAAACAAAACCCCAGGGCCTTGAGAGGCAGCCCTCGGTATGGACAGCTCTGGCCTCACAGCCACCACTGCAGGCAAGGAGGGGTCAGAGGCACGGAGTCCCAGGAGAGTCCTGTTCGAGGGCCATTCCTCAAGGGGACAGTAGAGATTCTCAATGCCAGGGCCACCGAGAGTTTCCTAAAACTCCATTTCCTAGGCCCTACACCTCAGCAGCTCAAAGAGGGTCTCTCGCGTGGAGCTGGGGAGTCTGCAGTTGCTGCCAACACCCCAGCTGCCTTTGGGCACACCCACGTTTGAGAACCGGAGGCCCAGGAGACCCCAGAGAGGGGCAAAAACAAAGGACTCCAGGAAGCAAGGGTCAGCAGCTGGGCCAGCTCCGACCGCAGAGGAGCCCAGCTGAAGCCAGAGAACATGTCTGATGCTTCACACAGGGGCCACCCCCCACGCCTGGCTTTCCGAAACGGGGCCGGGGGGCGCCCTTCATGTCTCTGGGCGTGCAGAAAGTTTGCGTTTGTTTGTTTAGAACAAAGGCTATACTTAACTGGCACAGTGAAACAGATTTTATAAATAGATGTGAGCCTGAATGGTTTTTATGATTAGCTTGTTTTCAATCACCATGCTTGACCGGTGTCTGTGTTCAGCTAAGTAAATATTTCTATGGTGATAGTATACACAATACAATGGCCATTATTTAATGTTAATACAAGTACCATATGGGAGGGCTTATCATTCTGAAGCCCCAGAGCATAATGAAAGCAGATAGGAATAGATAGGCAAGGGCGGGCCCTGCCGTACAGTAGGCTTGATAACACATCTGCTCTTGCAAATGTTGGCCATGCAAGTATTTATGCAACGACAGTTCTCTCGGGGGATCTTTAGGACCCGATCAGATCGCCAGCGTTCTGTTTTTTCCTCTGACTCACTTGGTGACCTTGGATAAATCTCTATGCTAATTGTTTAAACACTCAGGCCTCAATTTCTCAGTCTCTAGGCCTCTGCGCGCCCCTCCAGAGAGCAATGAAGGTTGACACCTGTGGAATCTTGAGTTCTTTATTTAGAACAAAGAGACGAAGAATGGCGGTGCTAAAATAATGCCTTGTTATTTTAATCAGTCCAAAATACAAAAGGGAGACAGCCTAGTTCAGCTTTCATCTGCAACCTGAGGTGTGAGCGAAGCTGGAGTTTCCCGAGGGTAGCGTGGAGACCGTGGAAGGGAGAAAGCCTCCCAGGAAACACATGAGGCCGCAGCCATCTGCCAACTTACTGGTCACCCACAGAGGGCTTGCTGTGATGACAAGGGACACACACATGCACACTCCCACAAACCTGGAATCAATCTCCCCCGACAAAGGGCAAGTGAGAGTGTTAGAGCTTTTTTGGAAAAGAGCAGCTTCCCTTTTCACAAGAAGACAAACAAACAAAAAAGCACCCACATAACTCTCTAATGTGCCTTCTGCACCTTAACCTAATAAGAATACTACAAGGCTCGGTGCAGTGGGATGTCCCTCGCCTGCCTATATATGACCTGCCTTCACCTTCGGAACTCACCGTGGAGAACGAGATAACAAGGTTCGGCTCTAGACTTTAGTTTTGCTCCTCTATGTCTGAATGAAAAATATCAGGAATAAAAACTATTCATAGTTGTTTTATACTGAGCATCTACAAGGCGTGTTCACATCGGATATGTCATCTAATGACCAGAAACACGGACGGTGGGCCATGTCAGGATCCTCATGTTATGTTTTTTAAATATGCTTACTGATTTTAGACAGAGGAAGGGGGAGGGAAAGAGAGAAAGGAACAACAGTGTGAGAGAAAAAGATCCATTGGTTGCCTCCCATTCACCTCCTACTGGGGACTGAACCTGCAACCTAGGTAGGTGCCCTGTCCTGGAATCGAACCCACGACCTTTTGGCGTACAGGAGGTGGCTCTAACCACCCGAGCCACCCGGCCGAGGCAGGATCCTCACTTTAGAGAAGAACAGCCAATCTCAAGGGGTTGCGATTTGTCCGAGTGCAGAGTAAAAGGCATAGACCGCTCTAACACTCAAACCCAGTATTTGTGAGGACTCTTCCCATTTGTAATTTAGGAATCAGAACTGGGCTGGAGGAAGAGGAGCTGCCCTGCCCAAGTGGTCAGGCCTGCTCTGATGAACTCGAAGATTAGGCTCGAGGGCTATTGTTTCCTTTCCTTCTGGAAAAGCCACCCCCGGTCAGTGCCGGCCTTTCACAAGCACTCTACCCTCTCCCTGATGACTCTGGCAATCAGTTGGGCTGAAAGTGGAGCATTAATTGGTCTCATTTACTATCAGAAAGGAAGTTAGACATAGGTGAGAAGAGAAGCTGTTTGACAAATGTTTTAGGAAAGAGATTTGAATTCCCAACTGTGTTATCTAATGTAATAGGACCCTTTCCCACTGATTTACTGCAGCCGCCATAAATCTAGGAACAATGCACATATTCTTAAACAGTCGGAATGGCCCCTGGGGAAACTGTTGTTAATAGAATATATGGCATGTGGGCTAAGAAGGGAATTACACACATGTGGGGATGCATGACTAAGGCCCTAGTTTACATGTGCTGGTGAAAGTTGACGGCGAGAAGGGTGGGTTTACACATTCCAGGCAAGACCATGGTCCACTCTCTGCACCCAAGCTACCTCCCAGAGCCTCTTGCCTCCTCGCAGAGCCTGGAACCAGGAACGTCTCTCCATCCGCCCAAGGAAACTGCCCGCCCTGGTCAGGAACAGAGGCTCCTTCAAGCGGCGGTGGGAGCTGCGCGTGCCCGTGTGCTCACGGGATGACGGAGCTTGCTCGTTCAGTCACCGAAGGCACGGGGAGGGGCGCCAACAGCACGGGCTCCACGGTGCAGGCGGGTCTGCTGCCACCTTCTGCTCCGTTCTGCTTTCAGCGCCGTACGTATTTCCTATTACTCTGTGGATCTGCCTTGCTCGGGGGGGCGGCGGGAAAAGGCTGGTGAAGCAAGACTCGGCTAAGTGAAAGCAGTGACTCTTGGGCGCCCTGGACAAATTTCCCACAGTCTTTGTTAATGCCTTGGGGCCCTTCGGGGTTTAGAATTACAACTTTCAGTAAACAGTCTTAGACACACTCACAGGAGCTGTAGTGAAACAGCACCGAGCCAGTCATGATAGTGCTTCACAAACCCGTGTGTCGAAACTTTGATCCGAACTGAGGAATAAGAGAAACGATAGCCCCTACCATAAGCATTCAACAACCCACGGCAGGCCCTGTTCTAATGGCTCAATGTGTATTCGCTGATTGACTTTTCACAACAACAGTGGCAAGGAAATGATAAATGGGGAGACTGAGACACAGAGAGGTTAAGACACTTGCCAAGGTCACACAGCTAGTCCCAGGAGGAACTAGGAGGCAAACGTGGACCATTGGACCTCAGCGTTTCTAAGCTCTAGCTCTTTTCTGAAGCCAATGGCAAAAGGACAACGTTAGGAGTGATGACGTCAAACTAATCTTCACAGTACTAATGAAAGGAAACAACACACTCATTAAATAGAACAAGTACTTCCGCTTTTACAAATGGGTACATTTAAAGTAAGAACTATGCTATGCTTGTATCTCAATATGGTTGCCAGCCATGAGCTGAGGGCATGATTATCTTATTCCAGAGGATTTTTCTGGAAAGACGGGTGGGAAAGCTGTTTGGGGAGAACGCCGCTGTGTGCTGCCTACCAAAGCGACTCTCCCGACCCCACGTGAGTCAGTCCTCTAGTCGTGGTCGCCAGTTGTCCTGAGGCAGCCTCCTCACCCCCGTCTTTCCCGCTCTGCTGACTGTTGGGCATGAAAGACGTATGACTGGGCCTAGCGGGGAGCGTTTCGTTTTCTTCTAGTCAAAGCCGATCGCCCAAAGGTGGAGCTCCGCCTGATTCTGTGTTCTAGCCTGCTGGCCCATCACCCTGGCTTTACCAGGAGAAGAGGAAAGGGCACGTCTGAAAACGGGGCGAGCAGAGTCTCTCAGGTGGGGCCGGGAGCCAGTTACTCCTGGGAAACATCTGGGAAAAGACAGCAGAGGGGAGACCAGCAGGACAGAACCACTGCAAGGCAGCAGCCGCTGTCGGGAACACACACTTTCCAGGGTTTTTTTGCCCAGATTCTCTCTGGTCACTTTTTAAAAATAAGAATACATAATTTTGAGAACCTCTGTTTCTCATAGATGATGATATTAATTTAACTCTAAATGATGTATAATTATCTTGGGATAGCATTTTTCTAACCTGATTCTAAATCTGATGTTTAAAAAAATGTTGCACCGTAATTATGATCAATTTCAGTGACCTAATTAATGTTGATAGACCGATGAATTAGTGACTTCCCCTAAATCCTTCTTATTTTTAATAGCAACTGTTCTTAAATTATTAGGAAGGTGTATGTCATCTCACTTTAAAGCTATAGCCATACTTCCACTTGAGTGAGAAAACAGAAGACCCACTTACATGCTGCCAGCAAGAAAATAAATCCCATGAACTTCACAAAAGACAATATTATCAAGAACCTTAACATTAAGCATAACCAAGAATCAATGGGTAAAAACCCTTTAAGTCAGCCTAAATGTCCATTAAGACATGATATATATGATAAATAAATATAATAAAAATATGTAGCCATGAAGAATAGAGAATATTTAAAAAAATTTTTTAAACGTTGATTTGAGAGAGAGAGAGATCTTATTTATACATCCATTGGTTGATTCTTTTTTTCCCAAGGTTATACATTTTTATTGTTTTAAGATAACATCTTGGTGGTACTTTGTTACAATAGAGGTAGAAAACTAAGAGGGAGTCTTCCCAGTTGAATTCTCCTCCCACCATCTCCACAAGACAGAGCCACTGTGCTAAAGAAGGCCTTCTTCTTTCCCTTACGTGCCGTTCTGCTCATTGCTTGGTTCTTGTATGTGCCCTGACCAGGGATCAAACCTGCAGCCTCGGTGTACTGGGACCATGCTCTAATCAACTGAGCTACCCAGCCAGGGCTAAGCGTAGAGACTATTTAAATAACATGAAAACATGCCCTGTTATACTGTGAAGTAAAATAGCAAGTTACAAAAGAGCATGTATAATGTTAGCCCACTTTTCGTAAAACAAAATGTGCATGTGGTTATGTATGTGTGCTATGCATTGTATTATTGGTAAAGAAAGACAAACTCTCTCTCTCTCTCTCTCTCTCTCTCTATATATATATATATATATGGCTACTTCATTTCTTGGTGGTAGAACTGTGTGATTTTTGGTTTTGTCTCTTTGCCTGTTTATCTTTTATAACTTTTTAACAATAAAATATAAACTAAATAATGACGGTGATATTTAGAATTATATTTTGATGTCTCTACTGTACTTCTTGGCGTTCATATGAAGCCAGTTACATTTTCCCACCGTAATTAATTCTCCCTATCTTCCCCACGCATCTCTGTTTGACAGCTCCTATCCTGACCAGGCCTTTTAATGAAGATGGTTGCTATCTGACCAGCTAAATCATTTAAGTTATTTCTTCTGATGCTTTTTATAATTAGGATTCATAAATTAATACTTTCCGATGGCATTTATCAGTCTTTTTATTTTTCCAAGGTTCATTAATTCACTAATTAGCTCATCTTTGCAGTATGTTTTCCCATTTCCTGGGCCATGAGATTTCCGTTTATCTACACTGTCTTCAAACTGTATCTCCTCAAAGCAGTACAGTGATTCACTTCAACAGTCATTTCTTGAGCACCAACAGGGTGCAGGACGTGCCACCAGGAAGAGTGACAATGGTCCCAGCAAACAAGGCAGAGCTGTTCACAGTCTGAGGACTGAGGAAAAGGGCGTGAAGTAACCCCAATACAACCATTTCAAAAGCAGTAGACTGACACCCACCCCAGCTCCCAGACCCATCCTGTACCCCCACCAGCTCCTGGCAAAATGCTGTGTCCTTACTGTAGTATCACAAGTTGGAAACACCACAAAATGGGAAAGTGTGATATCACACATCTTTAATAGATACCAGTGCTCAGCAAGCAGGGATGTGGTTGTATTTTGATGTTGATTTCTTAACTAAAATGCAACCTACTCATTAGGGAACCAAACTAGATAACTTATCTGTTTGTGCCATTCACATTCACTGGCTTATCGCCAAATGTCTACCTTCATGCATTCTAGCCACATAAACATCTTGCTTTGCTTTACAGGTGAGAAAACGGGAACACAGGGAGGAGGCACTCCTTGTCTTCTCTCCCAGAAGCCCATTGTGAAGTCTGTGTTGGCTCGCAGGCTTGCTGCTTAAGGAGCAAGTTCCTGATCCTTCCGAGGTTTCGCCACCTGCAGGAGCCCCTCCGCTGCAGGAGAGTTTGGGGTTTCGAGCTTGGAAGTGGAATGGGCTCTGGAGGCAGTGTTGGCTGCAACTGCTGCTCACGGTTGAGGGGATGAGAAAACTCGGCTTAATGTTTGTCACCAGTGTTTCTTTCTGCCTCTTGCATGTGCAGTGATGATCGGTATCTCGTTGCCTCAGACACTGTCAGACCTGGCATCTCTGTTTATCTGCAGAGCACTTGGTGGTTTCTGAAAACAGGTGTGGCCTGCTTGAGCAGAGCGTAGCCACAATTTTTTTTTTAAGACATTGCTTTGACTCTGGCAGCTTTTACGAACTTTCCAAATGTCACCCAGTCTCCCTCAGGGGCTATTTGTCAAAGCTGTTGGTAAAAGGGTCTCTTACCTGTTTTTACTGTATATTTTAAGAGATGTCATACTAAATAGACAAAAAGGTTATTGAAGCAAAAATGAGTCTAAGTGACAATTGCCTTAGTTGTGATTGATATATTGACACTAGGCTCTGGCCCGCTCGACCTTGTGGTGTCACTTATAAGGTAAATTGCATGAAAAAGACCAACTCTTATTTGGTAAACACCAGTGGTTCTGGAGCTGAGGTAGCTGGTACACTATCACCAACCACCGCATATGTAGCCCCACTGCACGGAGCTTGTGACCAGAAAAGGTATAGAAAATGTCTTAATATTCAGTCAGGTTAAGCAGATAAAACGGACCCTATTCAGCTACAGACAATTTCACTAAAAAGATAAAAAAATAAAGAAGGAAGGGAGGGAGGGAGGGAGGGAGGGAGGTCCAAACAAGAAACCATCTAAAGAGAGACCTGAAAAAACACTGAATATACCAAGAGTGGGAGAAGCTGAGTACATTTTGCTTGAGAAGAGATGTTTTAAGAAAGTCAAGAAGACTGACTTAAAATATTGCGGAAACAACCAGTGAATGCACAAGTATCCATACTCGTTAGGGCACTAGGAAGAACTGGGTCAGAATGGAGGACTTACAGTTTGAAAGGAGAGAGAATTCAATTCCACAGACACAAGACATTCTGACAACAAGGGCTCATTTAGCAACAGTGGAATGGCTGCCTCAAGACAAGTGAGAATTCCCATCCTGGGAGCAAATGCCTGACGACGATTCGTCAGGTGCTTTGGAAGGATTCCTGTCCTAGGAGAGCGATTGGATTAGACCTCTAGGACCCTTTCCAAGTGTCTGATGCTATCTGTCTAATTAATTGCCAGTCATAGTCTTAGCTGTTGTCCTGGGCTCTCATCCTTGTGTCACCGACATTTGGATTCACTTCCCCTTAACTGTGAGATAATCAAGTGGATTCATACCTTCAGATCAGCAATCCGCAGGAAGAGTGATGGAGAACGGATAAACTCCCGGACCTTCGGTCTGATTAATTAGTGCCCCAGAGTCTCGGTTTAGGAAAATGCAGGAGACCGTAGCCAGTCAGAGCTGAGTATTAATACCATGTGAAGTCAGCCAGGGACCCATTTTGATCTGCCTTCTCTAAACAATAATAATAATTTTCTTTTTTTTCTGGGTGTTGGCCTTTGGGGATGTTTTGATCTTTAGTGGGGTTTTGAGGCGGTTTTTTTGTGTCATTTGGCCTGGAGTTCCAAAATGCATCATAGCAAAGACTTGGCTAGCCAACCCCCCCCCCACCCCCGCCCCCTCTTTCGTGTCCCTCATTGGTGAGAGTTAAAAGCATACAATCTGCAGTCAAGTTTGCTCTCAGCTCAGGCCCTTGTGAGTCACCTGGCCTTGTACACTCTGCTTCATTTATTTGAGGCCGTGTTTTCTCAAGCCTGAAATGGACCGAGCGCTACTGTACAAGTGTAGGGGGCTCAAACGAGAGGATACATGTGAACATGCATCATATGCTTTGAAGCACCTTTCAGAATTTAACTACGGCTATCCAGATTTTCTCAAGTTCTTGCAGTGGTCGGTGTAAAATGTAAAAAGCTTGCTTTTCACTCTGAGCATTAGATTATTCACTTATTTACTTATTTGCCTCATCAGCCACCCTTCTCAGTCTTCCAGTAAGTTCTGTAGAAGGACAAATGCTCAATGAGAAGCACTGTCTCGAGTCTACCCTTGTAAGTGAACTGAAGTGAGCAACTGGGAAGTCATGTCTTCCTCCAGCTTCACTCCAGGTTGGCAGAGGCGGCCAAAGAGGCGAGTACCAGGGACTTCCGGGTTTTATCAAGCAAGGCTAACAACAAGGAAAAACCTGGGAATTCACGGGGGGTGGAGACTCTCTCTAATACCAAGTCCCATGCTCCAATTATTTGTGGTTATTAATCATGAGGACTTATCCCCTCGGCATTTCTGCTCTAAGCTGCAAATGCTCACAGAGTCTCTACAACACCAAGAGGCAAAAAAAGACACTTTCCCAGTACAGGAGATAAAAATATCGCAGGATTTCACAGAGCTTCTCATGTGCTGTGTAACCATTTTATTTTAATAATCTCTGCCAATAAATATTTTGTTGTTCCATTGAGGCTTTCAGCTGCATAACGCTGGGTCTGTACTTTTTTTTTCTTTTGTTTTCTTTAAGCACAATCATAGAAGATAAGTAGCCACAAAGCTTCGCTCTATTTTCAAAGTTACAGTCAAAATGTTACACTTCTAAATTGTGGCAATGAGACACGCCCTGAAAAGAGAGAGCATTATACCTTCACAAGGAAATAGAGAAACCAAGATAGCTTGCAACAGCTTATACATACCAAGAAAAAAATGTCCTAACCCTTGAAAAGCAGTCTCAGAGGTGAGCAGGACCATGCCGTGGCGAAACCAAGAAGCTAATTCCTCCGCGTTCGCTCCCCACTCTTTTTTCAAATGGACGCCTGAGACTTTGAGCTACTTCTCACAGCACAGGTTCACCCTGGGACCTCCGCTATCGACCTGCTCCTGGTACTTCAGGCCCAAATATTTCCTGACCTCAGATTTGTCACCAAGAAACTTTCCATGGCCCATTCTTTCAGGGCACCGTTCTCTAGTGACAGGAACTCATTGGCCTTGACTAGGATATCCATTTTAGGGGCCCGCTTTGTGTCTGCAAAGTGAACTTCTGGAGATACAATCTTATGTGAGAAGTGTGACTTTAGTCGCAGAAATTTCATGCATAATGGTAGGCTGACAGAGAAGATTAGCTGCTGACAAAACTCTAAGGCCCTGTAAAATCACAGGACAGGGGAAAAGCTGCTCCCCTGGCCCAGGGCAGAATGCAGCGGCCAGGTCATCAGGCCTTTATAAACAAAAGCGGAAAATGGCACACAAACGCTCTCAATTTCATCTCTCTCTGTCTTCCCCTCTCTCTCTCCATATCTATGAAACGCTTGCAATGTTACTGATATATGACCATGGCAACTGAAAGCTGGGCATAAACTGAGCACTAAATTGATGTGTTTGGGCATTCAATCATTCATTCATTAAATGTCAGTTATTTAAGCATGTGTTCCATAAATGCTCACTGAGCACTTACCATATGCGAGGTGGTGTGCTGGTCACTGGGGATACAGAGAGAACCAGGCACAGTGTCTGCCTTCCAGAAGCTTATAGTATATTAAACAGGCACAAGAGGGCAGTAAATTAAGATGCAGTTGTAATAAACTCAGAGTGCCACAGAGACTTGGAGTGGGGGTACCCAAAACAGTCTCACGGGGGCAGGGGAAGCTTCATAGAAGACATGGTATCTAAGCCAAATCTTGAAAGAAGCAGAGACAGCCAGCCTGTGAGGACAGAACAAAGGCGTGTGTCCTCGGCAGGGCGTCCAGCCCAAAGGCAAGCGAGGTTAGAGTGCAGAAGGGGAGCAGTGAGTTTTCCAGTGTGGCCAGGCAGAGTAGGAGAGGGGGAATCCAAAGGAGGTGAGTTTGGAGAGAAAAATCATAAAGAAGATCATATGGGGTCTTGCCTGCCTTTGGTATAACTTACAACCAAAGGGCAGGCTATATAGAACTTTCTGAAGCTACCACTCGAATGACAAAGGTCATGGAATTGTAATGTCAGAAGGATTTTAGAGGTAACGTAGGATAGCAATCACCCTCAGTGTGTAAGTAATCTGCATAACATCTAGACGGGTCCCCAAGCATCCCCTACTGAATCCCTCCAAGGAGGAGGAACCCACGCTCAACGGAACAGCATTCTCCCTCCAAGACTAAGCCTGCGACATCCTTCCATCTTTCTTCAAAAAAAAAAAAAAGGTATTTTGATGGTCCCTGACCACAAGGGGTTTACATTTTAATCATTGTGTGAACAATCCATTAGTTGCTAGGTAAAATAATCTAGAAACAACCACGCAGGTAATAACAACATAGCAGACCAGGCTGTTGTATCACCCTGAGTTCAGACACCTGGGTTTATTTTTTTTCCCTCTTCCTGTGATTTAGCATATTACGGAGGACAAGACACAGTCTCTGCCATCAAAGAGGTTATGGCATTAAGGCAATAATGTCTAAGTAACCACTACACACCATAGCATGGCCAAAATCCAGAATACTGACAATACCAAATGCTGACAGGGATGTGGAGCAAAAGAAACGCATTCATTTCCTGCTTGTAGAAACATAAAATAGTAACAGCCACTTTGGAAGACAGTTTGGTAGCTTTTTACCTGCCCTTACCATGCCATTCAGCAGTCATACTTCCTGGTATTTACCCAAAGGAGCTGAAAATTTAGATTCACACAAAAACATGAACATAGATGTTTGTAGAAACTTTGTTCATGAATGTCACAATGTGAGGGTAGGAAGGATGCCTTTCAGTAAGTGCATAAACAATAAACTGTGATACATCAGACAATAAACTATCACTCAGTGAAAAAAATAAGTGAGCAATCAGTACATAAAAAGGCATGGAGGGCACTTAAATGCATATCATGAAATGAAAGAAGTTAATCTGAAAAGAATACATAGCTTCTGATTCTAACTACGGTAGTCCCTTTTTACCTCCAGTTTCATTTTCTGCGATTTTAGTCACCTGTGGTCAACCACGGTCCAAAAATATTAAATGAAAAATCCCAGATGTAGGAAATTCATACGCTTTAAATTGCCCGCCATTCTAAGGAGCGGTATGAAATCTCACAGGGTCCTGTTCCCCCTCACCCACGACATAAAATGTCCCTTTGTCCAGAGCCTCCACACGATAGATGCTCCCTGCTCCGTAGTCACTGTGGCCACCTTGGTAGTCAGACTGACCGTGTCGCCACTGCAGTGCTTGTGTACAAGTGCTCTGCCGTGTGCAGGGGACACTTCTGAATAACACAGAGGCTTATTTCACTTAATGATCAGCCTGAAGCAAAAGAGCAGCGATGCTGGCAATTCGGATGCGCTTCCTTCATGTGAAAAGGTGAAAATTCTCAAGCTCACAACGAAAGGGAAAAAAATGTTTGCTGAGGCTGCTAAGATCTATAGTAAGAACGAATCTTCTCCCTGTGAAATTGTGAAGAAGAAGAAAGAAATTCATGCTAGCTTTGTTGTCACACTGCAAAAATTATGCTACAGTGTTGACAGGTGCTTAGTTAAGATGAAAAAGGCATTAAATTGTGGGTGGAAAATATGAACAGAAAACACGTTCTGATTGATGTCAACATAGTGCACCAGAAAGCAATGAGTCTCTACGAGGACTTCAGCAAGAGACCCCCTGAGACGATTCACCACATTCACGTAACTTTTATGATAGTATATTGTTATGATTGTTCTATTTTATTATTAGCTATTGTTACTCTCTTACTGTGTCTAATTTACAGATTAAATTCTATCATAGACATGTATGTATATAAAATCAGAGTGTACATAGGATTTCGTACTATTTGAGGCTTCAGGCATCCACTGGGGATCTTACAATGTATCCCCCGCGGGTACCGAAGGATTACTGCATCCAAGAATTACCAGCCCCTCAGGCTGGTACAGAACTCTCTAGCTTCGTGGGCCCATGCTACCTTATATTTGTTTCCTATCGGTGCTGTAACAAATTACCAAAAATTAGTGATTAAACAAGACACATTTAATATCTTATCATTCCAGAGGTCTGAGACCCTGAAACCAGTGTGTTGATAGGGGTGCCTTGTGACCGCCGGCTCTAGGGGAGGACCCACTTCCTCTCCTCTCCCAGATTCTAGGAGGTGCCTGCATCGCTGCTTTCGGGTCTTCCCTTTAAGCTCCAACGTCAGCACAGCCTCTTTAAATCTCATTTTAATGCTCCTTCATTCTCTCTCTGTCTGTCTATCTATTGGATTAGCCAAATGGCAAAATCATACACTTCGTGCCCTCCAGGCAAAATATAGCCATCCCGGAGGGCAAGAGATAACTCCTGACGCTCTTACATTTGCCGTCACTCAGTGGCTCAGTAACAATCTTCTCTCCAATGCTGGCTTCTCCACACAGGTTAGTAGACACTTGAAGAGCCCTGCAGGCGGGCCCACAATTCTCACACGTGCTCCTGAAAGGTGGTCACACTGTAGACGGTGCCGATTATTATTTCTGTTCCAACCAGTCAATCAGGCCATTGGAAATCAAGAAATTTGTATTAGTTCCTATTTTCATGCCAGGTGCTCTGCTGTGTGCAGGGGATACCGGTGAATAACACAGATGCTCAAGCCTTATCAATAAAAAGTATCAAATAGACCAAGAGAATAGCAAGAAGTGAGGCACAGCTGTTCACTTGGCACACCTTAATGAGCAGGCTGCAACATAGCATGCTACAAAGGATGAAAGTTGCATGTTACAAAGAGTCTGTCTGCATGCTAAAACTCTACTGCAGTCATTGCTCAAGAATAATAGATAAGAATTAAAACACCTAGACCCTGCATTCAGGAAGTTTGAAGTGTAGCTAAGTAGACAGAATGTTCTGCATAAAATGGTATGAGACAAAGGTGTCAGTTATAACACAGGGCCAAAGGCCCAGAGGGAAAGCCCGTCTAACAGGCTGAGGCAGCGACAGTGAAAGGACCGGTTAGAGCAGCACCGGAAAGGGGGTGAAGAGCTACGTGGTGGGGGCAGAGCGGAATTTGGACAAGCAGCGAAGCGAAGATTCTCGGCAGTAGGAAAAAACACCAGGCTGCCAAGCACCTCCACATGGTGTTCACAAGTCCGGATGCAAGTTGCCGTTAATGTAATTGTCAGGTACGGCTACAAAATGTATGATCCTGGAGAGACGGGACTTTGTCTCATTTAACACTCTAGCAATAGAGCCCAAACTAGTGCCTGGCACACATTGGACAATCAGGAAATATTTGTGGGGCGAATAAAGGAATTGATGAATAAAGACAGAGAGGAAGGGGTCAGTAAGAAACTGCACTCTAGACCAAGGATGAAAATGACAGGCCTATCTTGCCTTTCTGAACCCCGAAAGCAGGCTCTCATCACCTGTTTCTGTCTGCCTCGGGAGTCGAAGAGACCGAGACCAGAGGCAGGGGCCTAAGTCACAGCCACAGCTTGCGGCGCGGGAACGGCGGCTTGAGCTCTTTCTGTCACACGCCTCGGGAGTCCTTGGGGGTCTCTTTTAAGAGTCCCACAGAAATACGATGGGTAAAGAAACAGGATTATTTCAAGGAACTCTCTTGAGTTTGCCATAGCCCATCCTTATCTCTTTCAAGTGACTTGCTCCACGTCATTCTTTGAGGAATAAACCTGCTACGCCAAGACTGAGAGCCCCTGGCTAGACCAGGTTTTAGTCGTGGAAGACGAGCCTGCAGACCGGGAAACTGACAGGGCGAATTGTGTTAGACTAAATATTGGCCTCGAATGAAGTACCAAGCAATTAACTGCCACACTCTTTGTGTAAAACACTTTTTTTTCTTTCCTTCACTTTACCTTAGTAGATCTTTTAGTATCTTATTCTGTCCAGAATCTCTTTGAGAATTGCCCTCAACTTTGTCCTTAGAACAGGGAATTTCAACTAGCCATCGTCCCAGCCAACTGGGGCTCTTAAGATGGATTTTTGTGAATACAGTAAATTACCATTGTTCTTCCATAGGATAATTTTCCATCTATCGGGCAGGGAACTTAATGTGGGAGAAAGTGGCAGTGACGGAACTCGAAGTCTTGTTCCACTGTGTAGCTGTGCCCTGGGGGTTGACACCTGAACACCTCCACCTCTTTCCAACTCCACTCGTTCGTTAGGAGAAACCAAGGTGGCCCTCGGCTACTCAGAGTATTCCCCAGGGAGGAACAAAGAAAGAAAATAGAAATGAAATAAAGACTAGGACAAGAGGGGACAGACGAGGAACAGTAATGGTGTGAACATAAAAACAAGAACTGTAACTTCTCAGATCCCGTGTCTCCAGCAAGCCAGGCAAGGGCAACAAATGTCACCTTGGGCGGGAGCCTTGGCACGTGTGCCACTGAAGAGAGTCTTCGGCCGCAGGGCCTTTTTTCTGAAAGAAGTGGGTGCCGAGGAGACGTGCCCATCCTGGTCCGTGGCAGAGGATCAAGTATGAAGGGCTCATCACGGAAGTCCATGAGGAAAAGTGGAAAAAGGAGGGGTGGCGAGGGGTGAAGGAGGGGAGAGAGCATACATGGGCACTCCTGCCAGACAGACCAACTTTCTGTGAAACATTTGCTTAATCCCCTTATCTCCAGGGTGATGGATGAATGGTTAACAGAATGACTCTGCTTAATGCATGTTTAGAAAAAGGAGGTGGCTGCCCCAGCAGAAAACGGCTCCACCACTTTCCGGACTCCCAGTTAGTGCTTGACGCTGGCCTTGGAACAGCTGCAATGACCCCCAGTCTCGGGCGGACTGAGGTTGGAAGTCCAGCCCACGCTGTGGGACTGGGCCAACAATGGTGGTCTTGCTTCGAAGTCCATCTCCAGCCTCCCTGACAATTGCGCTATCAAAGCGGCTCTAATGTTGACATTCTTGGCTTGCTGGCTCTTTAGGGATTTTCTTATGACTTTAAGCATTTTAAATAAAAAACTAGTTACATGGAATCATTCCATTAAAGTCCCCCCCCCCACCCCAAGGAAGGGAGAGGGGCAAAATGAGGCCTTTGACAGTCTGATACATTTAACATTTTAGCAGTTTTCTTTCTACCCAAGGCTCTTGGTCAGGGGATGGCCTGGTCAGCTAAACCCAGTGTTCTCCTCCTGATCGCTGCATACCCCGACAGGACTTCTGGAACAATTCTTGTTTTTTGTATGTATAGTAAAGTAAGCATCACATAAACCTAGGTTTTCAAATAAAATAGATAGCCAAGGAATTATTTCAATTACATACTGCATAGCCTGGAGGTGCAGCCTATACGTTCAGCTTATGAAAGCCAACAAGCAGATGAAACAAAAGAGTCCAGGGCTCTCGGTGCAGAACGCTCTGTTTAAGGGCGTTTGTCTCACACACTAGGGAAAGCCTGGGAGAAGCCTAGGGGACGCGCTGGGCACATCTGCCCCAGGACGCACTCTGTGTATTCGCGTGTGAGGCTCAGGACTGGGCGCCCATCACCAGCAGGGGATGGTCAACAATAGAATGTAGTTAAGTTGCTTAGTTAAGGGACAACCTGGGAAGTAGAACTTCCAGGACACTCCACAGCTATTTCTGTGGCCACAGTGACACAGGACACACTCCCCTGTGCATCTCGGTGAGGTAACTCAGCTTGTGCTTGCCGGGGTGAAGGGGGGCAGAGTAAGGGGACCAGCTTACTGCTGTACACGAGCTCCTGCGCCACACTGCCACGGTCCCCGTCTCAGCTCTATGTGATGCCCACTTGTACGGTGCCCATGACGTGAGGCAAGTTACCTGATATTTACATGTCTTAGTTTGCTTTTTTATAAAATGATAAAGAAAACAGTGCCTATGCTATAAGTTTATTATGAAGTTACATATGAAGACATAGTTGGAATAGAGTTCAGCCACAGTTAGTATTCAATAAATCTGAGTTGTCATTATTAAACAGCTTGCCAGTAGTGCTTCTCACATTAGAGATGTTCTATTACCCAGTTACTCGGTACCTTGCAGCATCATTTTCTGCTTATTTTCAATCAGCAGGAAGCTTCAAATGAAGTCCTTGAAATCTCTGCCCTTTGTCCTATCAGGGTCTAAAAATTATGTTATCCTTTATCGAGTTTTTGGGATGGATTAGGCTGAGCTACTTTAACATAACCTATACAAACATAATATAGAAACTGCAAACATGATGTGCCAAGAAACTCAATGGCCTTACATCTCGATCATCTTGGCCCCCCAAAATCCTTTCAAATGGGGAGGCCAGTTAATAAATGCCATCTGCCCTCTACTCAGTTTCAATAACAGGAAAAAACAGTAGGAAGCCATCACAAGCAGAACTGAAACCTGCAAAGCAAGTTAATCAATATATAGGTTAAGTTGCGGTTTCTAAATTTTTCAATACTGTATGATCCGGAGCAGCCAAGACTCCCTTTCACATCATCTTGAAACTCCCTCTTGGTAGAACGTGGTCCCAGCTGTGTCTCATTAACATTTTCATTTACAAAAGGCCCTGTCTTACAGAGTCATCGAGAAGCCTCTCTCCTGAGGGCTTGGGTCTCTAGACTGTCTCTCATCGACTTCACCTGAAGAGTCACAGCACCTACCAGCTTATCTGTTCTCTCACTACAAGCAGTGGGTTGTCTGAACGCATGAGATGTACATTCCGATCCTGAACTGAGGACAATTCCATGTGTCCACCCACTGGTCTCTGGCCAGCCCTTCCATCCATTTGCTACTCCGTAGCCAGTGTGACTATATCAAAACAAAAACCTTATCAAGTTACTCTTCAGGAAACCTTAAACATTTAAAGGAAACAAACCACCCTAAGTGGCATCCACTGCTTTTAGAATAAAAAACATTTTCAGCATGGCCCGCAAGCCCCCCTAGACCCCAGCCTGAATGTCCACTTCGTTTGGGGAGCCCTCTTGCCTCCTGCAGCCAGACCAGCTGTACTTCTGGCTGTTCGATTCCCCCTCAAGAGCATTTCCACAGGGCACCCCTTCCTCCCGGGACGGCCTTTCCACCGCCGCCTTCAGTTTGGACTCAGGGAACTCAGACGTCCACTCGGTCTGGCACAGGTCTGGTCTGAGTGCTTTCGTTACATGAATCTCATGTTACTAATCTCAGTAACATGAGATCAGTAACGCCAACCTCAGTTACTGATTACATATGAATCGTTACAAGTATTTAATTAATACATTAATCATCTCTATCCAGGATACACGCCCCAGGAGAGGAGGGATGGTTCGTTTTCTCCTTCTTGCACCCCCAATGCTTAGTACGTGGTTTGCCTATACAAGCTATTTGTTGAATGACGGTCTTGCTTTCTATAAATATAAAACTTTTTAATCAAAAAAGTTAAGTCAGATCAACATACATTCCATCACCAATCTTTCATAGTAAAATAAAAATGAAAGTTACCCAACACGATGGTTTTCCTGGAACATCGCCAACTGTGACCGTCTTTAGCCAAACGCCACCTTCTTGGTCTGGCAACTATTTCTAAAACTTAAATTCCTGCCTCAAAACTCTATTCCTCTTCAGACACTTCAACATTGTCCTTATCATTTATAGACATTTCAGTAAGTTTAAATGTTCATCTAGTCTATGGTCCGTCTCCCACTACTAGAAGTTTTGCTCCATGAGAGAGGAGGCTTTGACATTTTTTTCCACAACTATATTCCCAGTGCCTAGAACAAAGCTTAGAACACATTAGAAATTCAATAAATATTTGCTATCAAATACTATATCTCAATTTAGCACTATGAGATCTATAAATTCCTATGCTAATACTTGCTCAACACAGCTGCATAGGCCATAAGGAAAACACAGGTCTTCTAGAAAACACCACCATTTTACAGACTGGCGGTGTCCGTGTGGCTGTTGAGCACTGGCACGTGGCAAGTCCAAACTGAGATGTGGCCTAAGCATATAATTTCACCAGACTTCAAAGGATTAGTACAAAAGGAAAAAGAATGCTGGACATCTCATGAATAATTTTATATTGAATGCATGTTGAAATAATATTGAGTTGGCCAAAAAGTTCGTGTGTTTTTTTTCTGTCAGATGACTGTAGTAGCGCTTAGTTGTCTTTAACTTCATTTGAAACAATTTTGTTAGATTGTATTGTGACAGCTGTCATATCAGCCTGCATTAAAAAAAACAACAACACCTAAATTGGTGAGTTTTTGTGTAGTTATTTTAATATTGAAGATGGAAGATAATAAACATTTTTGGCATATTATGCTTTATTAATTCAAGAAAAGTAAAAACACAACTGAAACACATCTTTGAGAAGTTCTTAGTTTAGTGAAAAAGATAACACAGCAATTGTTACTATTTCAGCATCATGTGATAAATTCCCCAGGGAAGAGAAAAGCAGGATGTGATAGATGCATGCCCTCCTCCCCCCAAAAAATAAATGGACCCAGACTCAGCTTGGTTAATGCCTCTGTGTGTGTGTGTGTGTGTGCACGTGTGATGGGGGTGGTGGGAGAGGTAGTCCTGGAAGAACTAATGCTGTATCTCTAATTAGGGATCAACATTGTTGATTACTTAATAGTTGGGCCTTTCTGGTTTATCACCATCTCATGACAGATATACTAGATTAGTTTGAAAGTGATCGCTTCCTCATTATCAGGACTCTCACTATAACTGTCCCCGGTGGTTTGCAATAATAAGGAGTAATAAGGTCAAGGGGATAAGACAGCTGTGATGAAAATTTCCTGCATTTCTTTACTTTTTAAGAATGTGTCTGCCTTCAGAAAAAGAAAAGACTTCTTTCGCCGTTAAGGCTGAGGGCACAGTTTGCTACGGTTACTCAGACGGCCATTCCTGCCGGCTTGCATGGCCCGCTCACCCTCTCAGAGCACTCGAGCAAATCCAAGATGCCTTCTTCTTTTTGGGGGGGAGGTAGCACACCTTTTTTCATGGGCTGGTCAATTATTCATTGATTGATCCATTCACTCAATAAACTGAGCCCAAGACAACTTTTGAAGAAGCATGCAGTTTTAAAGAGTACCAAACAGCACGCTACCCCGGAGCTAGAGAACCTGTTCCCATGTGAGTGGTGTAGACATTTTCCCTAGTTAAAGGGTAGCTAGCTACTTCTGCCCTTTTAAAATTAGGATTTTATTGATTGATTGATTTATTGGGGTGACATTGGTTGATAAAATTATGTGGGTTTCAAGTATACAGTTCTTTAATACATCATCTGTATATTGTATTGTGTGCTCGGCACCCCAAGTCTCCTCCCATCACCACTTTTACCCTCTTCTACCTCTGCCCACCCCTCTTTCCTTTTGTAATCACCACACTGTTGTCTTTTTTTCTCTTTGCTTAATCCCGAAGTCCAAGATGACTTCTTGAAAAAGTTGTGGACCTGCCTGTAGATTTCCTCTAGGGCCCTTCTTGGTGGGGTTGAAAGGCCTTTCATTCCGGTGGAAGAGGCGGCCGGGTCCCTCAAACAC
This sequence comes from Mormoops blainvillei, assembly GCA_004026545.1. Lineage (NCBI taxonomy): Eukaryota > Metazoa > Chordata > Mammalia > Chiroptera > Mormoopidae > Mormoops > Mormoops blainvillei. Next base: position 1,741 of record PVJD01006605.1, on the reverse strand, counting down.
CTGGTGGAATGTCCAACACGCCCAGGGTGGAAAGCCTGTGCAACGTCCTCCCCTTGGGGTGCAGCTCTGGAGCTGCCCAGAGGTAGTCAATTGAAATGTAAGTTGACAAGCTTCAACTCCTACCCAAATCATACATAAATGAATTACTGTTTTTCAAAAAGGAGTCCGTGTAAAGACAGAGAGTAAACTGGTGGTTGCCAGGGTCTGCAGGGTGGAGGGAAGGAGCGATGTCGTATCAGTACGAACTTGCAACTCGTAGACAAATAAGTCTTGCCCATCTAATGCAAATGTAGAACAATATTGTCTTATAATCTTCAAACTCGTTAAGATACGGGAGCTAGTGGTTCCCACCTACTCACAAGAAAATAAGTATGTGATGTAATGGAAGTGCTAACTATAGCTACAAGGGCGAGCATAGCACAATATATAAATGTATCCAATTAACATGCACACAGTAAATTTACACAATGTTATATGTCACATGTATTTTAATTTTTAAAAAATTCCAAAGTATTCTAAAGTTAACGATTTTATTAATTAAGATTATCAGAAGGCAACAGGCCTTGTCCCCTTCTCCCATTGTAAAATGTCTTCACCTAAATTAAATTTTCAGGCTGTATTCTTGGCTTGTACTTAACATTTAATACAGCAAAGGTAATAATATTAATAATAATTATTGTTATTCTCCGTTGTCCATTAAGCCAGTGTTAAAGAGGCAATTTATTAGGCAGTTCAATGCACATCTGGTTTCTAAAATTTCATTTTAGCCCAGAACCTGGAAACAAAAAGGGTAGACGTTTATCTGGTGAAAGGATGATAACACACATGCTCCTGTAATTGCCTTGGCTGCCAGGAAGCACAGCTGACGTTCACAGAAAGAGACGGCGTCGGCCGCGGTCCCTGCGGCCTTCGCTCTGCAGATTCATTTCAGAACACGTGTTTAATGGCCACGGGAATGAGAGAATAGATTTACAATGCCATTAGCATATAAAAATTCTAAGAGATGAAGCAGCAATATTTGAATTCGTTTTTTCCTGCCTTTCCTAAATTTATTTCATTATGGAATTCTGCCTTTGCAAAATACCTGCTTTCCAAAGGCACGTGAACTTGGGAAAGGCTGACCCCGGTCACTGACTGCCATCTTTTCTTTCTCTCTTCCAGAAGTATTTTGTCTCTACATCTGTATCTACCTTTTGCATATGTATTATAAGTCAGAGAAAATGAATCAATTGTGAGTGAGGGTGGGTCTGTGTGTAACTGTATGCGTGTATATATGTATGTACACACATTGACAGAAAGGCACATCGTCTGCTCTATTATTTCCTTTCTATCTCTATAGCTATCCTTTATTTATGTATCGTGGTACATGTATTTATTATATAAAAGGTCTCAGTTTCAAGTTGGCCTGCCTCACTACCGACTTGCAGTCTGTTCCTGGCAGGACCTGTACACAAATGAGAGCATTCTAGAGAAAACCCAAAGCCCTTCAGGAAGTGGTCTGTGATGATGTGATGTAGTAGCTGGTGAGTTTCCTTCTGAGTCAGGGCTGCCACAAGGGGGTCCCCAGGAATTGATGTAAAGATGTTAGTGCTGGGGTCATGACCGGCTCTCCCTTTGTTAAGGGCCCTCTAGGGCTTTTCCCAAGTCAGAGATGAACAGAATCCAAACCAGATTTCAGTCTAGGTCCTCCTCTCTCAGAATTTCCCTTAATTCCCTGCTTTAATGCTTCCTTGGAATATCT
>PVJD01006604.1:0-95941 GCA_004026545.1 Mormoops blainvillei | reverse complement strand
AATCTATGAAGCTGGTATTACTTTGATACCAAAACCAGATAAAGATATTTTAAGAAAAAAGAAGTACAGATGAATGTCTCTGCGAATATAGAGTTAAAATTAGAAAAATAATAATAACAAACTAAATCCACAAAAATATTAAAGGATTAAGCACTGTGATCAAGTGGGGTTCATTCTAGGAATGCAGGATTGTTTCAGTGTACAGAAACCAATGAATGTAAAAGACCATATGAAGAGAATAAAGATACAAACCCATGATCATCTCAAAAGATACAGAAAAAGCATTTGAAAAAATCCAGTACCTTTTCATGACAAAACACTCAATATGCTAGGAATGTAGGGAACTTCCTCAACCTAATAAAAAGCATCTGTGAAAAATCCAAGGCTAACATCTCTATTGTGGAAGGACTGATAGTTTTATCTCTAAGATTAGAAACAAGACAAGGATTTCCACTCTAATTACTTATATTTAATGTTGTACTAAAAGATTTAGTTAGGGAAATTAGACAAGATAAAGAAATATAAGGCGTTCAGATTGGAAAGGAAGAAGGAAAACTGTCTATTCATAGATGACATGATCTTGTATATAGAAAATTCTAAGGAATGCATGCACACAATAATTATTAGAACTAATAAAAAAGTTCAGCACAATTGCGGTGTATAACATCAATACACGAATTTACTCTCTGCCTATTCACTAGCAATAAATAATCCAAAAATGAAATTAAGAAGAAAGTGCTATTTATGGTGATATCCAAAAGGATAAAATACTTAGAAATAAATTTAACAGAAGTGTGAGACTTGCATACTGAAAACTACAAAACATTATTGAAAAATGAAAAAAAGACCTACATAAATGAAAGTATGTGGATGAGGAGACTTACTATTGTGAAAATGAAAAGCCTCTCCAAATTGATCTACATATTCAGTGCAATCCTCTCCTAAACTCCACATGCTTTTCTTCCCTTTAATTGATAAGTTGATCTTGAAATTCATATGGACAAAAGGATGCTTAACATCACTAGCCATCAGAGAGATGCAAATTAAAACCACAATTAAATACCACTTCACACTGGTCAGAAGGACCATCATTAATAAATCAACAAACAAGTTCTGGAGAGGATGTGGAGAAAAGGGAACCCTAATGCACTGTTGGTGGGAATGCAGACTGGTGCAGCCACTGTGGAAAGCAGTTTGGAATTTCCTCAAAAAACTAAAAGTGGAACTGCCTTTTGACCCAGCAATTCCACTGCTGGGATCATACTCTAAGAATCCTGAAACACCAGTTCAAAAGAACTTGTGCAATGTTCATAGCAGCACAATTTACAATAGCCAAGTGCTGGGAGCAACCTCAGTGCCCAACAGTAAATGAGTGGATCAAAAAACCATGGTACATTTACACAATGGAATACTATGCAGCAGAGAGAAAGAAAGAGCTACTACCCTTCACAACAGCATAGATGGAACTGGAGAGCATTATGCTTAGTGAAATAAGAAACCATAAAACCATGAAAAACATACCATATGATCTCACTTATTAGTGGAACCTAATCAACAAAATAAACAAGCAAGCAAAATATAATCAGCAACATTGAAATAAAGAACAAACTGACAGTAACCAGAGGAGAGGATGGGGATAACAGGAGAAAAGGAGGGGAAGGTCATCAAGGAACATGCATAAAGGACCCATCAACAAAGCCAAATGGTGGAAGGATTGAGGGTGGGAGGTAGGGATGGGTGGGGCTGGGGAAAGTGTTGGCAGGAAAATGTTGACCTCCCCCTGCCAAAAAAAATAGGGGGAGGCTAAGAATAGTATAGGAAATTGAGAAGCCAAAGAACTGATATGTACAACCCATAAATATGAACTAAGAGGTATGGGGATGATGGGATGGGGTGCAGGGCGGAGGGGATAAAGGGGAGAAAAAAATGAGACAACTATAATAGCATAATCAATAAAATATACTCAAAAAAGAAAAGAATATAGAGAAAAGGGACCCCTTGTGCACTGTTGGTGGGAATGTAAAATGATATAGCCCCTGTGGAAAGCAGTAGGGAGTTTTCTTAAAAAATTAAAAATAGACATAACCTATGACCCAGCAATCCTGCTTCTGGGTATATAGCTGAAGGAAATAAAATCAATATTTTGAAGAGGTATCTGCACTCCTGTATTGAAGCATTATTTACAATAGTCAAGATATGGAAACAACTTAAGTGTACAGCTATAGATGAACGGGTAAAGAAAATGTGACTGATACACATATAGAAATATTATCCAGCCATCAAAAAGAAGGAAATCCTGCCTTTTGTAACAAAATAGATGAACCTGGAGGACATTGTGCTAAGTGAAATAAGAAGAAAACAATTACTGCAAAACCTAAAAAAAAAAAAAAAAGTATGGAAATCAAGGGACCAAGAATAGTAGCACAATCTTGAAAAAGAACAAAGTTGAAGCGCAGAAACTTCTTAATTTCAGAACTTACCTCAAATCAACAGTAGTCAGAACAGTATAACTGTGGCAAAAAGATAGACATATGAATCATTGGAATAGAAGAGAGAATCCAGAAATGTGCTGGGACAACTGGATATCTACAGTATGGGAAAAAAGTGAAATTAGATCCTTACCTCACACCATATACAAAAGTTAACTCAAAATGGATTAAAGAATTAGGTACAAGAGCTCAAAGTATAAAATTAGAAGAAAACATAGGCATAAGTCTTGGAGACCCTGGATTAGGTCATTGTTTCTTAATTGTGACACCAAAACCACAAGTGTGAAAGGGGAAAAATACATACACTAGATTTGATCAAAATTTGTACCCTAACATTTATAGTGGCATTTCTCATAATAGCCAAAATGTGGAAAGAATCTTAATATTCATCAACTGATGATTAGATAAATAAAATGTGGTATATGCATACTATGAAATAATATTTGCCATAAAAATTAATTAAGTATTGATACCTGCTACAATATAGATGAACTTTGGAATCTTTACACTAAATAAAAGAAGTTGAAATGAAAGGAAACATATCGTATGATTCCATTCTTGAGAAGTGTTCAAAATATGCAAATCTGTAGAAACAAAATATAGATTAGTGGTTGTAAGAGGGTAGGGGTTGGAGAATGTGGAATTACTTCTAATTAGTATGGAGTTTTGTGGCATCATTAAAAAAATAAGAGTTTGGTGCATATCCGTGGTTCCTGCCAAGAGTCCCTAAATGACTTGGAATTAACTGTTGTCAAAAGAAATTTCAGAGAGCTTTACTTGATTTGCATGTTAAACTGAGTGAAAACAAACTATTTGCAGACTTCAAAGATGAAAATGATATTAAGCTCAGAGGCATGATGTTACAGGATGGCTTATAAAGTGAAAATGAGGAAGTTATTTAACCTTTACAATGGTTATTACAATAGAGAGGGAAGGTGGTGGTGGGCAAATGGAGTCAGCTATACTTGAACAACAATAAAAATAATGCAAAAAAAAAAAAAGATTTCCAGATGGCCAGGAAATGGTTAAAAGTGATTATCTAACACGACTTTAGGAAGATTACTTAAATTTCAATTATGATTATCAGAGGCATTTTCCAGAAATAACCTAAATTAAATTTTGCTTAATTCATGAAATTAGCTAGGTTAAATTCTGCTTAGTGGCTTATCTGATTTTGTCTGCTTGGGGGATCTTCAGGTATATCTTTATTTTATTTGTCTTTTATATGTTAATGAAATGACTCATGGGGGAAACCCTAAAGTGCTTCAGGATGGGAGCTGGTTGCTTAAGGGTTAGAACTTTCAGTCCCACCCACTGACTTCCAAACAGGGTAGAGGGGCTGGAGATTGAAATCAATCAAAGCTGGCCAGTGATTTTATTCATCATACCTACATATGAAATCTCCGCAAATCCCTAAATGAATAGGGTTTGGAGAGCTTCTGGGTTGGTAAACACATCGTTCTGGGAGGATGCCACCTCTGGAGAAGGCACAGAAGCTCTGCTCCAACCCTCCCTCATGCCTCGCTTGATGTATCTCTTCTATTTGCTTGCTTCTGAGTTGTATCCTTATTATAAACTAGAGAACTTAAGTGGTTTCCTGAATTCTCTAGGCCAATCTAGTGAATCATTGAAGTTTATGGGGAGAGTGGGAGCCTCTGAATTTGTAGTTGGCTGGACAGAGGTGTGGATATCCTGGGCAACTCACTGGCATCTGAAGTAGAGGTAGTCTCATGGGACTAAGCTCTTAACTTGCAGAGTCTGCTAACTCTGGGAATTAATGTCAGAATTATTTTGAATTGCTGGACACCCAATGTGGTGTAGAATTGGTTGTTAGTGTAGACAAATCTTCACATTGTTGATGTCAGGAGAAGTGTCAGAAGAATAGAAAAATACATACAGGTTTCTTCTGGAGATAGTGAAAATATTCCGGAGTTAGACAGTGATGTTGGTTATACAACTTTGAGAATACATATACTAAAAGACACTGAACTGTACACTTAAAAATTATTCTGCTTTGAGAATGTCAGAGCCAATCTGAAAGAACCACTAGCCAAAGCTGGAATAATTTGAGCAACAAAATAAATAGCAATAGCATTGGATTGTAACCCAGAGGATAAAATAAATAGCTGTGAGTCCATACTCACCTAAATAAATAACTGAATAAATAAATAAATGGAGGAGAAAGGACAAATTTTCCTTAAGAATTCCAAATAATAAATGTAAAAGGAATAAGGGAAATGGAAAATCACAATTAGCACGCCATAGTAATAACTGCTGCAGGCAATTCTGCCGATGAATGCTAAAGTTAGTGGGCAGTGCTTTAAAGAGAAACAGGAGATATTTGCATAGTTTGAAAGTGTCTCCCAAAATATTTATTAATTACCATGATGATTTAGCTTGTGTTCACAAATGCTTCGATACTTCCATAACAGAGTGAAATGCTCTGCCTCTCTCACTCTGTCTTGTTCAAGTCTACTTTCTTCTCATGGCCTTCAGGCTAAAAGCATCTACTTAGTCTTCTGTACAGACATGCTAATCACTATAGGAATTCTGCTTGAAGCTTGAGGAAATAAGGGAAGTACGCATTATCCAAGAGTTGCAGGAGCCTTGTGACCAGACTGTCTTCAACTAGCAAAGTCTTTCTTGGACCGCTGCTGGAGCCCAGATGCCTGTGGTGGTCAGTCACCTCTTGCCCCTCCTCTTTTCCCCTTCCCTTGACCTAAAAGCCTGAACTCTGTACTTTCCTAAGACATTTGAGGATTAGGTATCCTGTCCTCTTGGTTGGCACCTTCTTGATCAATAAAACCTTTCTTACTCCAAACTCTGATGTTTTGAGTTTTGGCCTTTTTAAGAATTGGGGATAGGGGCTTTGGACCAGTAATACTCCTTCTAGGAGGTGGAGCTTAATTCTACCCCCTTGAGGGAGGTTTGGATTTCAGTGCTCACTTCTAATGAATAGAGTATGGAAAGGGAAAAATAGTAATTTATAGTGAGAAACCTGGCTGACATTACCTTAACCAAGTGATTAAGGTTATCATCACTAGATAAGTCATGTTGATATCATATACCTCGTGAAAGGGTGCAATGGTCAGATAATTCACCTCTATAGATTTTCTTTTCAAAAATATCTGACCCTGGTATAATCATGAGAAGCATCAAGCAAGCTCGAACTGAGGAACATTTTACAATACCACACTAGTGCTCTTCAAAAATGTCCATGTCATGAAAAACAAGGAAAGCCTTAAGACCTCACCAATATTGGAGGAGACTAAGTAGATATCAAGACTAAGTGTAATGCATATCCTGGTTTGGACACTGGAAAGAGAAAAGGACATTACTGGAAAAACTGGTACAGGCTGAATTTAATTTAAAGTATTGCATCAGTTTTAATTTCTTAGTTTTGATGAATGTACCATGTTTATGTAAGATGCAAAGATGCTAAGATACAGAGATTAAAGGAAGCTGTAACTTCTTTCCAATACTTCTGTTAAATCTAAAATTATTTAAAAATAAAAAGTTTTAAATATTACTATAACTTGCATGCCCTGTTATTTCTCCTTTTTCTTCTTTTGGTTAAATTATGATCTTCCTCTCTCATAAAAAATTCACTTAAAAATCATACATTATTGGCTTTGAATTCTGTGAGCTATTTATTAATCTTATCAAAGAGAAACAACTTTTACAATCCTCAATATTATCATTATATTTTTTGTTTTTTAAAAAAGTTTTAATTATTTATTCTTGCAGAGAGGGGAGGGAGGAAGAAAGAGAGGGAGAGAAACATCAGTTGGTTGCCTCTCACACACCCCCAACTGGGGACCTGGCCTGCAGCCCAGGCATATGCCCTGACTGAGAATTGAACCAGTCACCTTTTTGGTTTGCAGGCTGACACTCAATCCACTGAGCCACACTAGTCAGGCTTATCATTATATTTTAAAACCTGTAACAATATACTTTTGTTTCCATGACTTCAGAAAATCATATTGTTTGGATGAAAAATCTGAAAGCTACAGAGTTCTTGATCCATTTAATAATTTGAACATATACTTACATTCAAGTGTCATATTTTAATTTATAATATAATGTAGATTATTTTGCCTTTCAATAATCATAAAAGTCAGATTTAACGAATATGTTAGGGTTATTATTTATTTATATTTTATATTCTGTCAATATCTAAAAAGTTCTTCAGTTCGGTTGAATGTGGGAGGTGGGAGGTGGGTAGGGCAGGGGAGAGTAATGGAGGAAAAATGGGGACAACTATAATTGAACAGCAATAAAAAAGTTAAAAATAAGTTCTTGAGTTAGATTACAGTAAAAACACAACATCGTTATTTAAAACTGTAATTAGAAAAATAAAGACATGGAAAGGTATTTGTTACATTAAAAAATGCACAGAATTTCTACACTATTTTTAGTTTTATAAAGAGAATTAATATGTAGTCTGGAAGAATATACAGGGGCCCGGAAAAAGCCCACCCATTGTTAATATAATGAGAATGGTTTACACAACATCCACGTAACCTGGCAGCCAAGGTGAGTGGACTAGAATGCGCATGTGTGAACAAGGATGACTTCACTGTACTAGTCAGTGGGGGCAGTAGATGCCATTGAACGAACATGTGTACAGTGTAGCTGTTGCATTCAAAATGACTGAGCGAGTAGAGCAATGAACCTGCATCAAATTTTGCATTAAACTTGACCGTTTCTCTGCAGAAACTGTTTATATGATTTAGAAGGCCGCAGCTATAGGCAACTGGTTATTGGCAACTTTATCACCATGATGTACCCGCTCATGCATCACATCTTGTGCAGAGTTTTTTGGTAAAACAACATCAAATCGCTCAGGTAACTCAACTCCCCTACAACTCAGATTTGGTACCCTGCAACGTCTGGCTTTTCCCAAAACTAAAATCACCTTTGAAAGGGAACAGATTTCAGACTGTCAATGAGATTCAGGAAAATACGAGGGGGCAGCTGATGTTGATTGGGAGAACTGTGTGAGGTCCAAAGGTGCCTGCTTAGAAGGGGACTGAGGCATCATTGCCCTATGTACACTGTTTCTTGTATACTGTATCTTCTTCGATAAATGTCTTTATTTTTCATATTACATGGCTGCATACGTTTTGGATCGACCTCATATACTAGAATATTAACAGGAGTAATCATCTTTAAGTTGTGGTATCCCACATTTTTTCCCCTTTTCTATATTTTTCAAAAGTATGTATAAAAATATATAATTACTTTTATAATAAGAAAAGCATAAGTATCAAAACATAATGCATACATATAATAGGATGGTTAAAGAGAAATTGGAAATAGCAAGAGAAAGTCAATATATTTTGTTCTCCTGAATAAATGAATTTAAAATTTATATCATTTGTCCTGAGGCTTATAAAACAGCTATAAATTGTTCATGTTTACTACTTTAATTTATATATGCACATTTAAACACAAATACAAACTTCATATGTGTCTCCATTAACACAATAAATTTATGTCCTATATTTAGGGCAGTGAATTTTTAATTCTCAGATTATACTTTGAATATTTAATAGATGACTGGACATTATATTGTTGTATGCCTCATTTAGCCAAAATCATAATATAAATTTTTAAAAATAATTGAAACAAATCTGGAAGTATCAAAGCTTTTATTTTATTTGGAATGAAAATATTTGTACAAAACTTGACCTCCCTGACTTAAGTCCTGTTTGAATATCAAATATTAAACTATATTGTAATGCATTGGCACATCGGTGAGTATGTTGTGTTATCGTTCACTAAAATTGAATACCTTCAGATGCTATTGAAGTACTAGCTCTTCTCACTGACTAATGCATCCACATATCTACAATAATATGGTTTACTTAATTGTTGGAGTCTACACATAACTTTTCTTGTCCTGCCATGTAAAGTTTATGGATTGCATGATAAGCTGTTCAGCCTTTTCTTTTTTTTTAAACCAGCTTCTAGTATAAGATTAGAAATGGTCAGAGGTCTGACCTGAATTAAATGGGGACAATATCGTATTTTCATAGCTAAGTTAATTTTTAAAAATACACTAAATAATAAGACTTGTGCTTGCTTGTGATCTACAAACAAAATTCTTACCTTGTTTTGGGTGAGGCTTTGTTGCAGAAAGCTTTAGTTGAAGTACACGTAGTGAAGCATGTTATTAGGCACCACGCTTGCCTTTCCCATGCCATGGCACTTCTCTTGTGGAGATGATAACCGCACCCATCCTACAAGGTTTTGGGAGGATTGAATGAAATATATATGTAAAGTGCTTAACCGTGCTTGAGGAACAAATGCAAAAAGGAAGGGACACTGAAAGGAGGCCAGTGTGGAGGGAGAGTGAGGCAGGATGCTGTGCCATTGGAGGGGGAAAAGTGGGCAAGGGCCAGGTCAGCTTGTGTTAGGATTTTGAACCTTATTCTGGAGTAAGATGGGAGTAAACGAAGGGTGTTAAGCAATGTGTACCACGATCAGATTTGCATTTTCAGAAAAACGTAGGGGCTACTCTTTGGAGACTGGACACTAGAGAAACCAGAATACATATTCTTTCCTTTGAGCTGTAGGTTTATGAGTTAAGCATCTTTGATTTAAACCAGTGGTTTTAAATTCTTCCCACAAGAACACAGTTGGAATTTTAGCTGCCTACTTTAATTTTGACATAGCACATTGCAAGTCACACAGCTTCTGTGTTGTTGATACTTTTTGAACAGATTTATCTGTGGAGGGCCACCCACATTTGGTAGAGAATAGTCAGGATGCCAAGGAGCAGACCACCCTTTCCTGTGGCTCTGCAGCATGATGCGTGCTGCTTCTGACTTCCTCTGGCCTCCTGGAATACCAGGTAATGCCTCTCTTTTCCATGGATGCTTTATTTTCTTTCCAGGTTTTATTACTTTAGCTCCCAGAGAAGAAATGACAACTCCGTGGCATTTGCTACTATTTCCCTATTCCCTACACATCTTGGAATTTCACCCCCCTCCTTGGAGTGCTAGAAACCTTTCAAGAACACTCCAGGTAGCTATCAAATTGTTAGAGTTGGCAAGAGCATTGGGACTTACTAACATTCCTGATATAGACGCTTGGTTTATTGTTGACATCTATGTGATATCTCTCACTGCTGCCTTACTCTAATACAGGACCTAACTAATGGATTTCTGTCTGACTGCAACTACCATAAACATCTTTGCTTTTATCATCTTTTAGTGTGCAGCCCTTGGCTCACTTCTTGTAGCCAGGGAGGGCTTTCCTTACTTCATGTCAAAATATGGGATATCTGCTCTTGTCTCTCTCATCCCTTCCTCATTTTACCAAATTAATCTCATTTTATTGTTGCCCACTTCCCCAGTTGTTCATATTTAGTTCATCCTGAATATCTTTTCTCAGGGATAAATATGTAGGGAGAAACTGAAATATTAATTGGTGAAATAATATGAGATATGCTTTTAAATACCCCAGCAAAATCTTTAAACAAAAAAGTGGTAGAACTGAAGATAAAAATTACAAGATCAAAAATGGCAGAATGGTGATACTTATTAAAGCTGGGTGATGGCTACATTATGCTATTCTATTCCATAATAAAAAGTGAAAGAGAAAGATATATGGAAGATTCAGACATACAAACTTTCAGCCAAGTACACGTCCTAGAGAGCTTGGACAGAGATGGGTGAAGCAATTGGGTGAGGGCCAAAAAGAAGATACCCTGTGTTTTTGCAATGTATTAGGTCCATCATGTTGTCTTCTAATATAGCACCCTTTCTGAGGGACTCATTATGGAGGTCACTAACCTTTGTTCTGCTTGATCTCCTATCCTGGTCTTAGCTGATTGATGGAGGGGATCTTAAGGGCATCTATTTGTATAGCAGAGTGTCTCAACCTAGGTGCTACTGACTTGAGGGACTGGATAACTCTTTAATGCCTTTGCTGTCCTGTACATTGAGGACATTTAGCAGCATTCCTTGCCTCTCTACCCACTAGATGTCAGTAGCACTGCCTCCCTCTCAGTTGTGATAACCAAAAATGTCTCTAGACATTGCCAGATGTCTCTAGGGGGCCAAATCACCCCTAGGGGTGAACCACTGAAATACAGGGATGGGAATTTTTAGCTAGGCTCCATCCTTATTTGTGCTGACTTGGTTTAGGTATTTAGGTACTGTAATTTTTCCATGCTAAATTAAAAGGCTGATTGTAAGCGGTATTATAAATAAGTAATTTAAGGAGAAAATTTTAGGTCTCCCTATATGCTTGTTATCATAATATAAACTTGTTTTAAGCCTAGACCCCCTGGTTTTTCATCTTTATCATAGCAATCTTGATTATTTTTGGAATGAAATTTTCTTAGTATTATTTCCCCAGTTTCTGTATAAGATATTTTATTTTACAAAATATACATTATTCTTTTCATCATTTACAAAATACTATTTTTCCTATTTTGGTTTTTAGATATCATTATGCAGTGCTAATTTTTTATTTTTTTAATTAATGAGAATTTTACAGTGTCTTTGGAAATGTAGCCTTTACTTGGTTGAGAGAGCCTGCAAATTTATTTGATAAATTTTGTGGCTCTGGGCACAGTGTAAATGAAACATTTTCATGTGCTACAGTGTATAAATAAATGGATGTTTTCCCTGGCTCAGTTTTGTACCATAACTAGCCAACAACTCTTGTATTAACTTCTTCAGCTGAATGGAAGCACACTAGTACATGCTTCTGATTTAATAAAATCCTCAAAATAGGTTTTTGTGCTAATATATTTATAACATGCAGGTGTTTGACACAGAAACATAAATTACATGTACATAAAATTGGTTCAGGGAAATACTGAAATGTGCTGGGGAGGATATTAAAATGTATATTTGAACGTTTATTTTGTAACTCAGCTTGAACATTTTTCAGAATTGTTCAAGAGTTTATACCTCTATTATATGATTAATTTTTCTATTATAGATTTCTAACCTTGAATGTTTTTTAATCATTTGTCTAATTTTCTAGAAGTGATTTTATTGAGTCTGGTTGTATAATTTTTTTTTTTCTTTTTGGAGCTCACACAAAGATCTGAATACTGAAAATCCATGTAATTATTCCCAATGATCTTATTTATCAGCCCTTTTTATTGTGTTTTCCTAAAGAAACATGCACAGTTTATGGCTGTTTTGCTCCACAAGAACCACAAGTCTGCTGGTCTACTTAGAATGACAGCCATCTTTGTGTGTTATGCTAAAAAATATTGGTTACATTTTTAAGTGATTTTGGAGGGACAACACTATTAAATGCATTATTATAAAAAAGATATTTGGTTGAAGAGTCATCTCTGAAATTTAAGCAAGCTAATTTAATGTGCCCCTTAAAAAATATTTATTCATATGCTTATTGAGTGCTCTCTTAATGACAGTGTTCTTTTTGATCCTTTTTTGGCGGGGGGGCGGAGGGGTTCATTATTTATTACCAGTTACCTGAAAGGAATTTTTCAAGTAAGAAAGAGTAAGAAACAACTGACATGATTAAAAAGAGGATTAATAATTAGAGAAATAATTAGAGTAGAGATTAGGCTCTGTCAGGTAGCTCAGTTGGTTAGAACGTCATCCTGATATACCAAGATTGCCAATTTAACAAGAATCAGCCAAGGAATACATAAATAAGTGGAGGAGCAAACTGATGTTTTCCTTTCTCCCTCTCTAAAATCAATAAGTAAAAAAATAAAAAATAGAATAAAAATGAATAATTCACAAATTAAGAACTTTATTCATTATGCATCTGCTTTTTGAATGATATCTACATAGCTGAGTTCCTTGCCTTCCTCAAACTTTCCTCGAAGTATTCTTTTCCCAATGAAACCTGCTCTGACTATCCACTTTGAAATTATGATCTCATCCCCACCTACCCTGTACTCACAGCCTCCTCATAATCTGCTCTTTCTCTTTTAAAAGCACGTATCATTTGCTGGCATACCATATAACGCATATTTACAAGTATAATGTTTATTATTAATTCTGACCCTTGGCTACCTTCCCTTTACCCCCAACAAATAGAGTCTCTTTAAGGAATTTTTGTCTGTTTTATATGCTTGTCATGCACATAGATGCCTGGTGCATTAGAAGGATCTTTAATGATTTGGAATTCTAGCATTTAGGTTTCAGCTAACTGCTGTTTCTGCTATTGTTTTGTTGTTACTGTTATTATCAATACAGACTAAGAACTCTGAAAGATCTTGAAATCTGACCCAAATGAACAAAAAAACACCCACAATTCTCTTTGGTATGGTTTTTATGGTGGTAGTTTTCAAAAAAAGTTGTTGTTTCTTCAAAATGATAGTAACAACCATTTTTAACCAAATGCCACGCCATGTATTCCACGTGATCTTCTGTTAGTCCTTTTGCCATCTTTTATGACAGTGGTAGTACCATTTTATAGATGAGGAAACTGAATCTCAGAGAGGTGAAGTAATTCTAAATGGCATATCTAGAAATTAAACTTAACTCAGCTTGAATTCAAAGGCTGTGTTTTTTTTAAAGAAGCTATCTCTAATTGAAAAGGAACTTCTTTATTAATAGTATTAAGTATTATTTAATCAGAAATCCCATTCCATGACCATACTGAATAAAAAATTTAGCCAAGTTTACAGTATAATTATTAGATGGCAAACAACATACTTACTTATTTCACTCATTACTTAAAGTACTACCATGTGCTAGGTGCTGGATATTCCATTATGAATAAAATGGACATGGCTCCTGCCCTTAAAGAACTTGTCATCTCCCAGAAAAGGCAGCTAGAACATCAAAGATTTAGAACTCCTCTCTGCCCTTACACATAACTGAAAGTAGAAAATATTCTGATAATATCTAGATTTTATTCTGTTTTTCCCAGAACACATGATTAAATTTTTGTTTTAGCATCAAGAGATATCATCAGGATTATAGGTAGATTACCCACAAAATACTTTCTCCTAACTTTCTTGAGTTTTCACATACCCTGGATCCATTGAAAAAAAGTCCTAGCAACAGCAAAAGTAGTTTGTTGTTATGCTTTCTTTTATTAAATTATGGTGGGAACCAAGTTGGTTATATCTGTTTCTAAAAATATCTTGAAAAAAAGTAAAATTACAAAAAAATAAAAGAATGAAAATATCTTGAAGTCTGAAATATCAGATTGAAAAAGAAATGGCATGCTCCTCATTTTTAGGTTGGTTATACATTGGTGTGTTCAAGCTATTTTTGTGATAAATTTATTAATAATTTGATGGTGAATGTTTAGTTTTTATCTGTTATTTAATTTATTTTCATTAAAATTTTTCAACATCAATCTTGTCATTCTTACTGGATTGGCAACCAACTACTATATGTAGATGAATTCTGAGTAGTAGGGAAATTTAATCATGAAATTTCAGTATTTAATAAAGCATTGGAATTTTTCATTCTAATGTAGTATCCCAAGTTGAAATATACTAAATGATATCCTTAGTTTTAGGATAACTTGGTGTTTTTTAAAATTTCATAAATATCCCATCTATTTATTTTTCTGAAAGGTAAGTAGCAGGAAGAAAAACTAAGGCGTTTATTGTCAGCTCTTGAATAACAGATCTTTGACCACTTTTCTCTGGCTCCTTATGTTTATATAATCATGATCCTTTCAAAGCTTTACTTGCTTTAGAGAATATTGTCTTTAAAGACTTTTACATCTCTATTAATAGAATGTAGATCTTAAAGCTGGACTGTTTTGAACATTTGGACTTTGATGTAATCCAAGGATAAAATTCTGATCGGATGTTCTAATAGAGTATTTATATCTTTACCCTTTTAGTATAGTTTAAGATAGGAAGGCCTTCTAGTTTAATGTTTTCAAGAATCACATGAAATAATAAGGAGAACCTATAGCAGGGGGCATGAGGGGTTTCTTGGCATGTGCATCAAGGTTCTTTAACCTGGAAAAGCCAAGGGTTAAGAAAAAATTACAGTCAGATACCTCAGTGGTTTTCGCTGTTGTTATATCTGACCATAGTCAACTTGCTTCCCATATAACAACATGTAACCGAGTTGGGTGGTAGCACCTTTTGGGCCATACTCTAGTTTGCCATAATTCCCACCATTCCTTCTTCTCCTTGCATACTGACATAGTGTCAATTACCACTTATAATTGCACATGCTCTGTCATTTTTTATTATATTTTTTCTGTAGACATGAGTTATCATCTTGTACCATACAGTGAACATTCTCCATGGAAAACCCTTCCCCGTAACCCTCTGCCCAATATTCAGTGTTAGGCCCCCTCTTTCCAGTGCTTCCATAGCACCTAGTCCATACTTCTGTTTAATATTTACCTTTTTTTTATAGTACATGTTCACTCAATAACTTTCCTTGCTAGATATGAACTTTTAAAAGGATCTTGTATTACATTGTATTCTCAGGGGATTCAATAGTGCTTGACACTTAAAAAGTGATGAATTTAAGCTTGTTTTTTGATAAATAAGGTGAACTTCAGATATTTCCTGGACAAGTGAATCTCCAAGAATAGTTAGTTCCTAAGGGGCTCTAATACTTGTCAGTAAAACTCATTAAGATGGGTCCTCTGATGAATTCTACAGAACAAGACCTGAACTAGGAAGATGCAAGATAGGCTTCTTGTGTGAAAGGTTAAGGAGGTACCCTCTCTCAGGTCATGCAACTGTCTCCTTAAATTTTGTGCCTCACCATACTCCCAGGCTGGCTTCTGAATGATAAATGTAAATGGACCTTTAGCTCAACAATAAAGTGTTGGTCCTAATTAGAGGGACTATAGAAAGAGGAATCTAGATTATTTTCAAAGGAAACATGACCACAAGAAAGATATTATAGTATTACTTCTAAATTTATATTTCTGGTTGCTTTAAAGAATTTTCTCTTCATTGTTGATTCTAAGCAAATTGATTACGATGTGCTTGGGTTTAGCTTTTTTATATATTTTTTATAAAAGTATAAAATAATTGTCCAAGGGATTTGTTTGCTTCTTGGATTTGTGAATTTATAGTTTTCATCAAATTTGGAAAAATTTCAGCCTTTATTTCTTCCAAATTGTTGTTTCTCCTCACCTCTCTTTTTTTTCCTTTAGAGATTCTAATTACACATCTACTAAATTACCTGAAGTTCCCTCTCTGCTACTGATTTTTATTAATATTTTCCAGCCTTTTTTTCTCCGTAAATTTTCATTTTGTGTAGATTCTATTGCTGTGTCTTCAGGTTCACTAATATTTTCTTCTGTAGTTTCTAATTTGATATTAGTCCTACCCAGTGTATTTTTCATCAGACGTTTGTAGTTTTTACATCTAAAAGTTTGATTTGGGTTTTGGTATGCCTTTTACATCTAACCATACATGCTCAATTTTCCCTAAGTGGTAAAATTAGAGTGCTTTGTTGGCAAATACTTTGTTCTTGTGCTACATTTTGTAACAGAAGTTATTCACTTTATACTAATTTTTAAATTTTATGATGTGTACTTTCTATGTCTACTTATTCCTAGTACTTCACACTGTCACAAAGAATATTTACTAAAAATTCCAATGATAAATTTATACATTATATTGAGAATTTAATGTTACAGAAAAACTAGAATCACAGAATTTTGTAAAGATATGTTTAGACTGGAAACAACATTAGGATCACATTTATACAGCAGTCCTTGTGTATTTTGATTTATACTAAATAAAAAAAGTAGATACTGTTAGGGATAATATGAATGGTTGGTTTATTTTGTATTTAGAACATTTCTGGGAAAAGTATCCATAATCTTTGCCAGAAATCTAAGTTATTCTGTTGCTCTGGCAGCGAAGTGTTACTCTCATTTAATTTTTTAAAACATGATAAGGGCAAAAGTGTCAGGAAAGCTTTTGCAAACCTATCAGAGTACCTCGGAAGTAAGAAATAGCAGAGTTTCACAAGTCAAATCAGATAGACAGCATAATGTCAATATTTGTGTACTGATAAATGTGAGTTGTGAAACTTGGCTCCAGTTGCCAGATGCTGTAGAGCCTTGCAACTTAAAATTACACTAGTAACGAAAACTAAATGCACAAAAAATTTCCATTTAAAAAAACAGTTCTACTCAATTTGCACATTTTTGAGAAAAAATAATGTTAGGTAGTTTTGGCAACTGCTGATTAAATATTTGTATCTGGTTTTGGGTACATAGAGCATATTTTATTCATTACATTAACCACACAGTAAATAAATGAATACCACAGTCATTTACTCTGCTTAGAATAACTGAAAAGTTAAGAATTAAGTGTGCCATAAATATGTAGAAATTAAAAAGTAGTCAAGAATACTATGCACAAAAACACAACATTCTTGTATATGACTTTTACATTTTTTTTGAAATTTATCTGGGTAATCCTAATTTATTTCTTTTACAATTATATAAAATGTTTTGGTTTCACATATAATTTTGACTCATTGCTTCATTTTCTTGAACTGTTTGTTTATTCAGTCCCTTAATTCCTCAGTCGAAACTCATACCTAATTATCCATGTTGTTATGAACATTTTAAAATAATAGAGAAAATTTATTGGCTGTCAGTGGCATCAGATCTTTGCCCTTATGACGTAAAGCTATTCTAGATATCATTACAAATTTCAAGATAAGTATAGGCAAATTGCATTTTAACTTTTGTATTGATTGAGCTTTAATCAAGTGGCACTTATGTCAGGGTTGTTTCTCCTTTTTTGAATGTTTTTTTACATCTTTTGTGTGGGGACATATTGAAAGGATTGAGAAGTGTGCATCTGATAGACATCTGGGCATAGATGGGTCCTTTTACTCTTCCACTAAAACTGAAAAATTAGAGGGGAGATATCTCTGCTGTGTTCATACCACGTTTCCTCAGTAGACTTTTGGGAGGCATTTCAGGGTAGTCGGGGCCTGCAAGCAAACTGCCTGGGTTTAAGTCTCAGCTCTGCCACTCGTTAGCTGGTGAATTTTAGGTAGATCATTTAACTGGTTTGTGCTTCTTTTCTGTGTCTATAGAATGTCAATGATGATCATAATCTTAAGATTGGTTAATTTATTGAAAAAGTGCTTGTATAGTATGTACCAAATAGTAAATACACGGTGATGTGATTATTATCATAATGGCGAAAGAACAGTAGTTAATTTGGGAATCGTTGGTTCTACCCAGGAAGATAGCCCCAGGCCTTATTTCTCTCCAGGAAGCTCTGAGTGTTTTTGGAACTTCAGTATCCATTCTGTACATTGTTTTACCTGTCATGCAGTCAGACATATATAAAATATTTGATAATGTTTAGAGGGATCTTTAAAAGGCATTATTACATTATGAATATGACTTATTAAAGATATTTAGAATATTACATCTTCCAAGCTTGTGTGAAAGAAAATCATGGATAGGATTTTGATTGAGAGCTGGATTATGACACTAATTATCAACCAATTTTAAACATGTCTGCTTGAAATTTGTTTTTTTGGTAGAAGTTTCTGGGATAAAATCTTATTCTCTAATTTTATGTCTATACTAAATGTATTTCTGCTTAGTTTTATCAGACATTTTCTTAAGTGAGAGAGTTGTTTTTAAACCCTAATAAAGACAAATTTTTGGCAGTTGAGAAAATGAGGCTACTGTGCTGGGGGAAGAAAGGATTTCGGGCCTGCCGGGTGGGTTTGCAGGGCAGACTAGGAGAGGGTGAAGTGCGGCATCGACAGAATTTGGCTCAACTGGATGGGCAAGGGAATAGAAGGGCTTCTAAATGCCTGCTGATCACAAGCTCATGATAGGAAACAACCTCTGTGAGTGTCAGGAAAAAGTGGAGGAGACACTCTGAGAGTTACTGAAGAAGACTGTCATTTCTTCTGTGGTGGTTTTGCCACGTGAGGTAACTGCCTTGTGGAGAGGGGGTGAAACAAGCCAGGATTTTGCAGTAAGCCTGGCCAATTTTGATTTCATGACTTACTGAGTACATGTCGTTTGTGTTCTAAAATTCCTCATGCCCCGATCAAAGAATCTTTGCATTTAAAACAAGTGGCTGAGAATTTTACAATATGGTTGAATCTCAAGATGCAAGGAAAGACTGTGGCTTCCAGATCCTATTCTAAACAATGGCTTAATTCTTTGCCTGTGGAAAAACAAAGAGGCAAACCAGAAACTTCTGTTGGCAATTTCCATTAATAGTTCATCGAAACCTTACCATTTTGTGACATATTTATAGTTCTATAAATATATGGTGGCACTTTGGAGTAAGATAGGAAGGAAAAGGGACATGTCTATATGAAGTCAGTGTGAGCTGGCTGGCAGGTGTACATTGAGGAAGAAAAATGCTGTGGCATGCCAAGTAATCTTCTACATCATATAATGTGCTTAGATGCTCTTCTATTTTGTATTTTTTGTAAGCGTGTTCTACAGTGTAGATCTATGCAAAGGACATACAATGTCATACGCTGTTTTCATCCTTTGCTTCAGGCATGGCTTTATACTTGGTATGATCTCTCATTTTGGGAACTAGCTTGAGTCAACTTGACTCTTGCTGTTGCCACCCCTAGAAAGAGAATATGAAAGGAAATAGATTTATACAACCCAAGTAGGGAATTTAAAGAGACCTTCTACTCCAACAGTTCTCACAGCTGCTCTTATTCTCCACTTCCCTTCTTCTCTGTTTTCTCCCTACAACCCTTGCTCCTTCCCTCTCTTCCTTCGTAAAGCCTGGAACCATTTACGTTTACATGGAGTCCTAATAGAAAGACAAGAGAAAGGCTGCTCCGGTGGAAGCATGGATGAGGCAGTGCTCGTACATCTTCCTCGTTGTGTTATTGGGGAAAACAGTTTGTAAAAAAACTGGTTAATTATATTAAAAACAGAGACCCAGATGTTTAAATGACTTGCTTCAATTTCTGATTTTAATTCCTGGGATAATGTGAGTATGCTGAAAACTCTTCGGGAATCGGGGAAATTCTTGACATGGATTGCCACAATGAACCTTTGAAGTTTTAAATTCTCCTGCATTTTTTACTTGCTTTTAAACTCTATATGTGAAGTTTTGATATGGTACCAAAATTATATGGGCCAACTTTGTTACCAACTTTTTAATTTAATATAAGATCATATGTATTGTATACATGTTTCTATTGCTGTAGTAACTGGGGGGAAAGTCTGTTTGATTTAAAGCTACATATTTTAAGAAAAACTAAAAACTTTCTATTTTCTCACACAAGCCTTTATTGCATAAGTGCAATACAAATACATTATTTGAAGGTTTGTAAATTAATGTACCACAAAAATTACAGTGTTTACCAAACTCTTGAAAAATCCTAAATTTATTTAGAAATTTTTTCGTACTTCCTACACAGAAGCTATTTTCTATTTTTTAAAAGCCTTACAGAACATAAACCAAAAATTAGTGGTACAGTATGTGTATAGCAACGTTGCATCGTGGTAAAATAGTTGCCTGCTCTAAAAGCCCTTGTCCCTCTAGAGGGCAGTGCTCCCCTTTTACATCACAAATCCAGAAATTTAAGAACAACCTTTCTTAAGAGGCTAGAAATGGCTCGTTCTGCTCATTCTTTCTCCCTCTTTTAAAAAATATATTGTATAGCTAAGACATTTAACAAGGCATGCCTTTAACCAGAAAATATCCAAGATAATTAGAGCTTCCATAAACTAATATTTGATTTGGATTTTTAGGGAGGATTTCTTTGGTTTTCCTTCTTTATTTTCTAAGAAAGCATAGAAAGAGCTTGACCTGTGTTCTAAATCTAGTTATAATTGAGTTCTCCTTTTTTGAAAGATAAACTTTATTTTCCTCTTAAAAATATTTTGATTTTAGGCTCCAGATTTGTCACTTGACTTGCTAAAAGACAAAACAAAACAAAAGCAGTCAGATTTTTTTCAGTTGCAAGAAACAAGATACGTTTCTCCATCTTTCCATAGAATATGTTTTAGACTAGTAAACTTTTGTTTTCTGGACATATTTTCATTTGTCTTTGTAGTCTTTTTTGGTCTACAGATAGAAATTGATGGAAAAATGTATAATAAAATGCCTTAAATTTGTTTTTATATTATTCAATCAAACAATTTAGGAAAATAGGTATCATGCCTTTCATAATATTCCTATCATAAGACATATTTTTAGAGTATCAATTTATTATTGGTATTGTCTAAAATTTTTTCCTTTTAGAAATTATGTCAATAAAGTAGAACTCATTCTGTGTAAAGGTTTTGTTTCTAGCCAGGGAGAATGTGAATCATGCAATTCTCATTAGCCTTTGTAATTGCTTATAATTCTTTTGACCTGAACATATTGGAGATCGTTGCACATGAAAAAACAATATTAGTTCTATATAAAGATGATAATTGGTTTGTATTGCTAAACTTAGTATTCACTACCTCTTCATAATAACAGTCTTAACAGAAATGAATACACTCTGTGATACAAAATGTGATATAGCAAGCATAATAGTTCCTCTTTAATAATTTAAAGTGCCTTTAAAATATGTATACTTTAAATGTGTGTGTGTACATTGAAAGCTTTGTAGATTTTTATTTGTTTATTTTCTTTTCATGCTTTAAGTTCTTTTCCTTTACTTGTGGACATTAATTTTCCCAGAATAAAGTTGTGATAATAGACCTCACTGATCATAAGCTTTTTCTAGTTGCACTAACCTTCCCTTGAGGGTTTCTTGCATATTAGTATCTTAGCAGGTTAGAATTGACTCAAATAGGCAATAACAAAAAAATACTTCCATTTCTATAAACTTAAAAGTAACTTTGGGAATTTTACCAAACATTCAAAGATTTAATACCTATCCTTTTCAAAGTCTTCTAAATAACTGAAGAAGAGGCAATACTTCCTAACACATTTCATCAGGCCAATATTACTCTGGTACCAAAACCTGGCAAAGATAGCACACAAAAAAGAAAACTACAGACCAATGTCTCTGATGAATAAAGATGCAAAAATCCTAAACAAAATACTAGCAAATGGAATACAAAAATACCTTAAAAAGATAATTTATCACAATCAAGTGAGGTTCATTTCGGGGGTGCAAGGATGGTTTAACATACACAAATTAATCAATGTGATATGCCACATTTACAAAATAAGTGATAAAAATCATATGATCATATCAATAGATGCAGAAAAAGCATTTTGTTACCAGTGGGATGGTTGGTCAGAGCCTTCGGAATCTTACCCTCGGTTAAGATGGCAGCAGGGGGAGGTTTTTACACTGAGCACACAAAATGCCCTTCTCCCTGCCCCTCTGGTATTAGATTGGGATGGGACCAGGGGTAGGTAGGCACATGTGCCACAGAAGTCAAAATAATGGCAGGAGGAGGCGCTGGACCGAAGACGCCTGTCAATTGAGCCTGGAGAAAGAAGGAGTTGGAGGGGAGATGGACTAACCTGAAGCGTGTGGAAGTTTGGGAAGTTGATTGGTTATTTTGAGAAAGCACCTGGTCCATCCCACACCTAAGCTAATATAGACCCAGGGGAACAAAAAAGTTTCTCTCTTGCTTTTGGCATGCTGGCTGGTGACCTGCACTCAAACAGCGGACTTGCCTGTTCTGTCCATGGCTGCTAAGGCCATGTGGCCTATTGCCTCCAGGAGGGGGCCTCCTCACTCTTTTGCCCACCTGGAGATGCACAGGCCAGTATGTTCATGTGCTGTCTTGTCCCAGAGTACGTGACCTGGGGACTCTAGCAGTCACATGGCCCATGGCCACACAGGCTCCACATGCAGGCTCCCGGAGGAAGCCAGAAATGGACAGCAGCTGGGAACAAGCTAAGCTACCTGGATGGCCACTTAGCAGCCACGATGGGCTTCAAAGGACTGTATTTTAAAATGGAGCAAAAATTCTGGGCACTGGCTTTTGTTTTGTCTTGCTGAGGATGGTTGGACTTTGCCTTGGTCTTGAGGAGGAGATGGGCGTTGAGATAGGGAGTCCGCCATTCTCCCAGATCATGCAGCATCTGAATAAAACCTCTTTCCTTTGTCACCAGCAACTGCCTCATGCGTTTCGCTTTTGTGGTGGCAGGCAGATGAGCTCCCCTTTTTGGTTTGGTAACAGTTTGATAAGATACGATATCCATTTACGTTTAAAATATTCAATAAAATGTGTATAGAAGGAAAATACCTCCGCATAATAAAGGGTATATATGATAAACCCCCAGTGAATATCATACTCCATGGTGGAAAACTAAAAGCTTTTCCTCTAAGATCAGGAATAAGGATTAATTATTGATGTAGGAATTAGAAAGGGCCAAATAGTTTTCTTTTTCTTATTGCAAGGATAGATTTATATAGGAAGCTTTAATTTCAAAGAGGGAATTGAGGGTGAATTGATTTGGAGTGGCATAACTGATGGGGGGAACATCTGCAAAACAAGATCCCTGAGGTAATGGCTATGATCGAAGACAAGGAAAGGAAGGGCAGAGGGGCAAAAGGAATGATGCTTAAAGTGTGTCTTTCAGATCAGGGAACTTGCACAAAGAGATTAAAATTTGAAACCAACAGAAAAATATGTTAAATATATACTATTCAGAGAACACGGGGTCATTGGCCAAGTAAAGGGATTAAATAATGAGATGGATGTTATTTTAGTCTGCTAAAGTTGCCATAATGAAGTACCATAGGCTGGGTGTCTTAAACAACACAAATTTAGTTCCCCACAATTCTGGAAGCTAGAAGTTTGAGATCAAGGTGTCGGCAAGATTGGTTTCTTCTGAGGGCCTCTCTCTTTGACCATTTTCCTCCACTATCTTCACATGGTCTACCCTCCATGTGTATCTATGCACTAATCTCCTCTTCATATAAGGACACTAGTCATGTTGGATCAGGGCCCACCCACATGACTTTATTGTGCCTTGATCACCTCTTTAAAGGCAGTACTTCTACTACTGTCACATCCCGAGGTACTAGGGGTGCGGACTTCGACATATGAATTTTCAGGGTGAGGGTGGATACATTTAAGCCCAGGACAGGCATGTTTATTTCAAGTTTGCTATGAATTTATCCTAATATGGCAGCTGTGTGAATACAAGGAAACAGACTAGTTAGTATAAAGAAGAATTGTTATGATGGATCATTTAGAATGTAGGACAGGTGCATTTAAATAAAACTTTTGTTTTTATTTAAACCTTTGACTAAAGGAAAACCCCTATTTTGATGGAAACATGTATTCGAACCTGTTACTTTTGAAGGAATGGAAGGATTTGAAGATGTTCTGTAGGTAGATGGTATTGGAGGCCTGCAGTAATGGATCTAGGACAGGCCTAAACCCTGGGCCCCCTGAGGAATGCAGTAGCTTTGTTTTTTCTTGTTTCCCAATGAACATTCAGGGATGTGCTGGTGTTGTTTAACACGAACCACTAACCTGAATGAACAAGTAATCACAGCGAGAAGAGTTAGGTGAGGCAGTGATGAGGCAAGGCTGAACTCTTTGACTCTGTAAAACCCTTGCTTGCATTATTTGTTTTTATGGGAACTTGGTGGGTATAGGGAGACTATTCCTTTATCTGAATATTTGCTCTTATTGTTTCTTGCTCTGTGTACCTACCTCTGTAAGTTTCCATATTCTTTGCGAGTTAAAAGATTTTATATTTGTTAACTTTGTCTATTGGCATAATTATAATCAACATCTCATACATAATCCCATGGGACAAGCATGATCGGCTTGATGATAGGCCAGAATAGGAATCATTCATTCAGCACTCTCGGAGCATCAAAACGGTACATGTTCCAAGACAACACACACGCTAGAAGATAAAATTTTAAGTATGTGTGAGATGTCGATGCAAACAAAGGAACGAAAGAGGAAACTTAGCTCCATGGGATGACTTCAATGAGGAGGAGTGGTGTGAGAAGTCTCAGCTCTGTTTGTGAAAGCAGGAAAATATCTAGGATTGTGGAGTGTAACCTAAACTAAGAGAGTGGAAATTATGACATGCTGTCCAAAGAATGATTGAGAAGAGGATTTAGCAAGAAGGAGAGCATTGATGTCTTCAAGACAGTATCTTCTTGTGTGGTGAGAATGGGGGTGATGGCGGGAGTCACTATTAGTGTATGTTGAAATGGAGAGGGATTGTAATTAGGGAGAAGAGGTCCAAATTTACCCTTCAAAATATTCATCACAATTTTTCCTAAGTTGCTTAACACACTCATTTGTTATCTAAAACTTATCAAACATTTTGAACTATTGTATTTCAGTAAGATACAGCTTATGTTTCAAATAATACCTAA
Organism: Mormoops blainvillei; assembly: GCA_004026545.1. Lineage (NCBI taxonomy): Eukaryota > Metazoa > Chordata > Mammalia > Chiroptera > Mormoopidae > Mormoops > Mormoops blainvillei. Next base: position 71,226 of record PVJD01006604.1, on the reverse strand, counting down.
TAATAAAATTGTGATTAAAAATATTGCAATAGTGCTTTTCAGTTGTAACCTCAAAATTCAGTGCTTGGATAAGCAGACATAAAAATCTTATAGCCTCAATCCAAGTTTAATTTTTTGGCCTCAAGCCTTATCCAAATCTCTTTCCAGGACCTTAGGACTAAACATTTAATCCACATTTGTTACTTTGGATAAATGGCAATATAAATGTTAGAGTGGAATCAGTTCAGTTGGAAAGCAGCAGAGCCTGGTATGGGATTGTGGCCCTGAGAGTGGTGAACTAGGGCCCAGGTTTGCCGGGGGAAGACCTGTGTGCTAAGACTTGTCCACTGTGGAGAGGGCTTTCTCCAGCTGAGGGCGACGCCAGAAGGCCTGGTTGTATGGCGCCTTTCCTTTACTGAGAACAGATGGACGCTTCCAGGAGATAATTTTTTAAAATCAATATTTAATTCTGTTGTACTAAAAAGTGTTTTCAGTGGAATTATATATCTATTTATTTTTTAATTTTTACTTTTTAATTTTATTTATTCATCTACAGTTTTCATGGTATGTCCGAGGCACTGTTCTATGTGCTCAGTGAACAACTATGAAAATCTCTACCAGAGTGGAGTTTACATTCTAGCAAGGAAGGCAAATAACCAATAATATAAAAATGTTATATTAATATAATATGGTTATATTAATTTTTAATTTATTTTAACATTTTATATATAGTTAAAAATGAGAAAACAGTGTAGTTGACTAGAAGGTGATAGGCACTTTATATCTTCCAGATATGACCTTGATTTGGAAGGCTGCAAACAAAATGTGGTATAAAGTTATAATGGCCAATTTTATAACCATGAGCAATTAAGACCTTGTGATGTGCTTCAGTGTTTATATTTACAAGCAATTGGTTTTCAAAATCAGTAACTTTCTTTTAAATAAAGTAGCTTGCATCTATTAGTTTGTATTCTTGAATCACCAAGTCATTTGCCTAACTTTCCGGTTAACTTGCCTAACTCGTGTTCCATGAGATCTTTGAACATTGAGGCCCACTGGAGGACTCAGGGTGCTTTTGCACATTCACCAGGGCGTAATTCTCCCTTATCTGACAAGAGAGATGTGGCAGGTAAAGTGCCTTAGTTTTTCCTGGGATCATGGTGCAAGAGATCCTTTACTTTTCTTCCCCAAGAGAAAATTGTTGCCCAACGCAAAAAGAAGGAAAAGGAAACAAGGATAGTTCTATGCAAGTAATATATTTCTCTCTCTTTCTGGAGCGTATATATTAATGCTATTTAAAAATATTTCTGTTAGAGAAAACAAAAACCCTGATTCTCAGTGTCCTGATTGGGAAAACAAATATACCATTTGCAGTCCTTCTATCCACAAAGGTGAAATCCTTGGGGCCAGATGTATTTCAGAATTCAGCACTTTTTGCCTTTAACCAGGTAATACAGTACCTATACCAGATATTTGTTTTGCAGTGCCCTTCGTTTACAGTTTCTACTTCCAGCTCTTGACCTTCAAGACTACTGTTGGTGATTTAAAAACTTTACTTATGTGAGGTTTAGAATTCTTAAGATGAATCTTTTGGAAACACAATGAACATTTTGATACTAAGCCAAGAGTTTTCAAACCTTCTATCCAAACACTAGAAGACAATGCAGCATTATTAGAATGTATACTCTATCTTCATATACAGTTTATGTATTTTAGTTTTTCCTTGAAGGCTTAACTATTTTAGGTATAACAAGTTGAGTGGGTAAAGTAGAAAAACCCAATGATAAATTTAATAGTTTTCTACTTAGTTTATTATAGAATTCATGCATATTGTTTTGGTGGACAATCAAAAATGAGTGGTTTTCCGTCCAGTTCACTTACATGAAATATATAATTTATGGTTCCCTTTTCAGTTACATGAAGTAAAAGTCAAAGTACTCTTACTCTTTAGGCTTCGTGTAGTTAAATGTAAAAAATGTATATAAGCAACTTTTGGGAGTAGTAATAATTCTTTAGATTAAAAGTAATGAGGATATGTTCTCATTTATTTAGCGCTTGGGCCCTTGGTGTAGACATCATATTAGGTAATTCTAACTCCTGAATGTTTATATTTGTTAAGTTTCAGCCCTTAAACGGAGATTTGTCTCTGATCACCAGAGAAGTTCCCAGATGTTGACTTATGTACAACTTGGTATCTAGGAAAAGTTTTCATAAAATATATTTTATCCATTGAGTCTCCTATTTTCTTTAAAGTAACTCAGCCACATAATGTGACCTATCAAATTGTTTCATCTTAATTCAGGGACAAAAGAGGAAAGCTGCCCTAAAGGACACTAGCATATACCAAATATTTTCTCTTTCTTTGTCAAGTGTACAGTTCATTGTTCAGTCACCTGTGTGTGTCAATTTAGCATATTTAAGGCAGTTCTCAGCACCTCCATTCTTCTCTAAAACTTACGTGGAAGCTTCAAACATTGTCTGGTTCATTATTTCCCAAAGAAGGTAAACCCTCACTGTCAGACTGGAATCCTTCGCTAATTAGAGCCCTTGCTTTGGCACTGAATGTGACATGTCTGTGAGCCTTCCCACTATGATCAGGGGCTCACTGCTAGCTCACGTAAGTGTCCAGCACCTGCAGCTCTCTGGGGAGGACTGCCTGCTATTTTCTACATGACAATTTTTAGCTGCTAAAATTCGAACTCTTCTTTAACAGGCTCTAAGTAAGTGTGGATGGGATATTCACCAGTTCACCAAGAAGATTTTGCTTAATACTACCCTGTTTGTCCTCTTCAATTTTAATGAAATTGAATCTACACTAGAATAATGAAAGCAATACTTTCAAATGTGGAAAAAGGTAAAATATACCACTCTTTAGAAAATGAATGTGTCAATATATTTGTTAATATTATTTAATGTCATGTTAGGTTTAAAAAAATCTTTTTTGATTCAATTAACAGGGATAACCCAAAATTTAAAAAAACTATTAAAATGATATTATATAATTACAATACTTCCCTTGATTTTATCTTCACTCCAGGAAATGCATAATTCATGGTTCCCTTTTCAGTTGATAGGGTTTTACCAGCTCCATGATAGAGAGATCGAATCATGGGTAGAAAGATTGAATCAACTGGTAGGTTTCATGCCTTTGAATTGTCAAAGGATGCTTTTGGGAGTAAGTCAAGCTTTGATGTTCATATTTGTAGGAGTCCTTCCTTGTCTTCTGTTTCATCATTGCTTTTTCTTCCATTTCCAGATTTCCTTGCTTAGAGCAGGGAACTGACCTGAATGATGCAAGTGTCTTGATGTTAGCTTTCATTGTGAGTTAGCATTTTGAAGAAAATTCTCTTACCATGGATATAGACCATAATCTTATATTTGACTAGTTCATTCACAGCTAAATTTTAGACACAAGAAAGGTTAGTGCACTTTTCTTTTTGAAAGAAAAGACATTACACAACTTTTTAAAGGATTACAGTTCACTTATTCTTGGGAAGTATACTGTGTAAGATTATTTATGTTTCATGATTATAATGACTATAGCGAGATTTCATTATACTTATTCTACAAATACATCGACATTTTGATTTTGGAATTTGTGATATCTTTGGTTTTAGTATCCCATCCACTTATATAAAAATTAAGTGAAGGAAGAAAGAGCAGATAAAATTTCAAAGTAAAAAAAGTGCTAAATGTCAGAATTATTAAAGACCAGAGGAGAGACATTTTCTTTCTAACAAAGGAGGATTTTTAGAATAACTCCTGAAAAGAAAAGAAAAAGAAAACAAAAGGAAAAAACCAGGAAGCTGTAGAAAATGATTTATAGAAAATTCTAAAATTATAAAAAAAGTAACATGCTTTTTGGTTAACTCAAGAATTTTAAAATTTCTTTGTCTTGTTGATACTTCTTGAATAACAGCTGTATTAAAGATTCAGTGATGGTTTTAAAGTATAAAATTAACTGTAAACTATCAGATGAATTAAAACTATTATTACATACTTCTTTCTTTGTGAAAATGAAGAAATCATTAGGTTTCCCTACTGGGCTCTGAGTTTCTATATTCTCTCTAATACTGAGATTCTAAACTTTACCAAAAATGTATATTTGATACGTATACACATATATACTTTGGGGAGTAGTAGGAGCAAGAGGGACTTCTTTTTAAGTATTTTGTTTTCTTTAAAGAGATATATGTTCATTTTAGAAATTTTATAAGAAAAAAAAGAAAAAAACCTCACAGTAATCCAATACCCTGAGGCAACCAATAGATATTGATTAATTTTCAAACTTAGACAGTTGTTTTTTTCTTTTAATAGTTAATTTATGTTTCTAGCTCATTTAAACATTAGAGTTTTAACGTTTTAAAAATTCTAATGTATGAGATATACATATATATCTTTATTTATATGGGCAAATCTATTTATTTTTTAATTTCTTCATTGATTTTATGGTGACAGTGTCCATTCTGTTATTTACATTCATTATGTTCTTTTTGAATGTTAGTGACTAGTTTTTAAATTTTTTATTACTTTTGATTTATTTTAAATTACATAAGTAATGCATGAATGTAGTCTTGGAAAAGAATCAGATAGTACCTGTGTAAGTTTCCTTTTTCTGGTTTCCTGTGCCAGTTTCCTACTGGATTTTAACCATGGTCATCAGTTTTGCGTGTATCTTTTCAGACACTTTCTTTGAATTAATAAATGTATTAGGCTTTTGAGTGGGACTTTTCTTGTTGCTCTGGACTAGGGGGCAAAACTGTATCTTATATTCTAAAGGAAACTGGAGTGTGACAATCCCTCTAGGACGCGAACCAGATTTACAATTCCTAAACACATACAACCTCTCCTACTATAGGCCCCCTCCAGTGTGTATGAGGGACTTTTAGGAAGGGATGGAGGAGGAGAAAGACAAGGAGGAGGAGGAGGAGGAAGAGGAGGAAGAGGAGGTTGAGAGATAAAGAGCAAGAGCATATTTGGCTTCCAAGTGAATTGTTTATAGAGAATGGACATTCCTCTAAGAACAGTTGCCTTGCAGCTGTTCTGTCCCTGTGCCTATTCGAGCAGAACTTGAAGAGACAGGAAGCTGCTGGAGCTGGCATGTTTTCTTTGATTTGATGTGGCAGCATGTGTGGGTGTCCTGTGGAGCAACTGGGCTCCATGGCAGGTAGGGCATGTGCCACCCTGCCAGTATATCATCAGAGGGCAGTCTTTTGGGTGAGGAGAGCTCTGCAATAAGAGGTGAGGAGGGACCCTCTTGACATACCTACTCTGTACCGTGGGGGCAGGGAGTGACCCAGGGAGGAAGCGGAGCTGTGAGAAGGTAGAGCCACCCTAGATCTTCCATGGTCAGGATCTGCCGACTTGAGTGAAATATCTTCTCTTGGCACTGATTTTTTTTTTATTGTATTTTATTGTTTATACTATTACAGTTGTCCCCGATTTTTCTCCCTTTGCCCACCTCCACTCACCCCCCGCTTCAGGCAATCCGCATATCTTGTCCATGTCCATAGGTCATGCATATATGTTCTTTGGCCATCCCTTTCACCTAGTTTCCCCTCCTCTCTTTTGACTGCTGTCAGTCTGTTTTATGTAACTGTGTTTCTGTTTCTAATTTGTTCATTAGTTTATTGTGTTTATTAGATTCCGCATGTAAGTGAGGTCATATGGTATTTGTCTTTCACTGACTGGCTTATTTCACTTAGCATAATATTCTCCAGTCCCATCCATGCTGTCACAAAAGGTAAGAGTTCCTTCATTTTTACTGCTGCATAGTATTCCATTGTGTAAATGTACCACAGCTTTTTCCCCCCCAGAAACAGAGGACTTTATTACTCATTGTGCAACGACCACAGAAGTTTTATGTTTCCACTGGTTCCTCATGCTCCCCACAATTCCCACAGGGCAACGTAAGTAGATACAGATGAATGCTGTGCAAGTAGTGTGTTTATGTCTCATTGAGAAACCCCAATGTACCGCAGTTTTTTTATCTGCTCATCTACTGATTGGTACTTAGGCTGTTTCCAGATCTTGGCTATTATAAAAAGCGCTGCTGTGAACATAGGGGTGTGTATATTTTTTTGTATTGGTATTTCGAGATTCTTAGGATATATTTCCAGAAGTGGAATCAATGGATCATAGGGCAATCCCATTTTTATTTTTTTGAGGATACTCCATATTGTTTTCTACAGTGGCTGCACCAACAGCACGCAAGGGTTCCCTTTTCTCCACATCCTTGTGACACTTGTTGTTTGTTGACTTATTGATGGTAGCCATTCTGACAAGGGTGAGGTGATATCTCATTGTGGTTTTAATTTGTATCTGTCTGATTATTAGTAAAATTGTCTGCCTGTGGGCTATTTGTATGTCCTCTTTGGAGAAGTGTCTATTCAGGTCCTTTGTCCATTTTTTAATTGGGCTGTTTGTCTTCCTGGTGCTGTGTTGTATTAGTTCTTTGTATATTTTGGAGATTAAACCCTGATCAGATGTCTCATTGGCAAGTATGTTCTCCCATCCAGTGGGTTCCCTCTTCATCTTGCTGATGGTTTCTTTAGCTGTGCAGAACCTTTTAACTTGATGTAGTCCCATTTGTTTATTTTTTCCTTTTTCCCTTGCCCTAGGAGATATATTGGCAAAAATATTGATACATGACATATCTGAGATTTTACTGCTTATGATCTTCTAGGATTTTTATGGTTTTATGACTTATATTTAAGTCTTTTATCCATTTTGAATCTGTTTTTGTGTATGGTATAAGTTGGTGGTCTAGTTTCTTTCTTTCTTTCTTTTTTGCATATACCAGTCCAGTTTTCCCAACACCATTTATTGAAAGCCTGTCTTTCCTCTGTTGTATTTGCCATAAAGGTGTGGGTTTACTTCTGGGCTCTCTGTTTGGTTCCATGGATTTATATGCATGCCTGTTCTTCTGCCAGTACCAGACTGTTTTGATTATAGTGGCCCACTAATATTTTTGCAGCTTTATATCAGCATTTTAAATATATTAAGATTAAAATACATAGGCAGTTCCATTATTAGTTTTTTAAGGAAATTTCACACTGTTTTCCACAGTGGCCGCACCAGTCCGCATTCCTACCAACAGTGCACTAGGGTTCCCTTTTCTCCACCTCCTTGTCAGCACTTGTTTGTTGATTTGCTTATGATGGCCATTCTGACTGGAATGAGGTGATATGTCATTGTGGTTTTAATTTGCATCTCTCTGTTGGCTAGTGATGTTGAGCATCTTGTCATACGTCTATGGACCATCTTTGTGTCCTCTTTGGAGGAATGTCTATTCAGATCCTTTGCTACTTTTTAATTGGATTGTCTGTCTTCCTAGTATTGAGTTGTATGAGTTCTTTATATGTTTTGGAGATCAAACCCTTGTCAGATGAGTGGTTCAAAAAATTGTGGTACATTTACACAATGGAATGCTACATAGCAGAAAGAAAGAAGGAACTGCTACCTTCTGCAACAGCATGGATGGAACTGGAGAATGTTATGCTAAGTGAAATAAGCCACTTGGTGAAAGACAAATATCTTATGATCTTACCTATAAGTGGAATTTAGTGAACAAAATAAACTAACGAACAAAGTGGAGCCACGGGTGTAGAAACGTGGAGCAGACAGAGGGCGACTGAAGGGGAGGAGGGAGACATTGATGGGGAGAGGGGGAGGGGACTAGGCAAAGAACATGTGTGAATGACCCATGGACATGGACAGAGATGTGGGAATTGACTTTGGGAGTTGGGGTGGGATGGGTGAAGGAAGGCAGAGAGGAAGGACTGGGACAGCTGTAACAGAGTATCAATAAAAAAATGATTAAAAAAAGAATTGAGAAAAAAATACCACATAGTATTTAAAATTTTATATTACATAAAATGTACTATGTTTAGTATATGTAAAATATGCTAATATTTTACATAATAATCAGTTCTTAAGATTATTTTTTAAATTTCTAACAATTTTAAGCTACACTTGCCAATTTGTTCTCTCAGATGAATTTAGATTCCAAAACAAAATTTCTCAGGGTTTTAACCTCTTCCATATTTGTTACTCTTCTCTGACAGTGAGAAACTTGGCTTCTATTATCATTAGTAGGCCTTTGTTCAGACTTGCTAGTTCACTTGTTAGTTCATCCCCAGGATGTAAGCAGTGTCACTGCTCCTGTGTGGATGCCTTGCTCACCACACCCGTGTTCCAACACTGCAGGCCAGGCCATAGCATCCAGCACTGAGGTACCAGCGCTCAGGCAGCACCTCACATCAGGCCCCCTCTTCCTCTGCTCAGGCTCAGAGACCTCCCTGCTACAGTCCCGCCCCACTCCATGCCTGACCTCCACCTCCTTGCCCTCCTCACAGGCTTAGGCTCAGATACCTATACATGCCCAGAATGGAGGTGCCCTCATCACTTCACTTGGGCTCAGACCCTCTGCACAATTACCCTCCTCACTCTGCCTGGTCTGTGACATCTCATGCCAGGTGCCTTTCCCTGTGGACACCCTCCTCCCCCAGCCAGGGCTCTGTCACCCTAAGTGCAATCCACACCAGGCGTGGATGCTCCCTTCGCCCTCTAGGCTCCAACCCTCCCCACTGGGGCTCCCACAGTACATGACCTCCTCCTTCATCCTGCTCTGGCTCTGAAACGCTGCTCTGGGTTGTATCTCCTGCAGGCTTCTGACTCCCGTCTCAAGGCGGCCCCTCACACGAATGCTCTCCGCACCTCACTCAGGTACTGACACATGCTGGGGGGCCCTCCACTTGGACTTGTTTCTCACCCTGCTTCGGCTTTGCACTGAGATGCCTGCCTTATTCTGCCCATAAGATAATGGTCTGAATTGTTCAGAGAGGAAGGGAAGGAGAAAAAAGGGGAAGGGAAAGAGCTGTATTTGGTTTTCATATATTCCTGTCTCCCAAATATATGTATTAACTGCAGTTAAAAAGCAAGTTAAATAAGGTTCCTGCTTTCCTGGGTTTACATTCTGAAAGTGGGGACAAACATGTAAAGATATTACAGTACAGGGTGCTAACGCAGGGTTTTTCTCATGGGGTGCTGTGGTGGCAGGTTGGAAGGACACTTATCTCGGCATAGAGGAATTAGCCAGGGTAGAACCCATACTAGCACTTACGTTAGATTTTTTTATAAATTTAAGTAAGTATTATATTAAAAGTGTTAGGATAAGAAAACAAAAGTAGATTTAATTTATTCAAAAAGCCATTATTAATGAGAAAATCTCATTGCATGAGTAGTTTGGGCCTTCTCTGCCTCTCTGCAAAACAAGAAAATTGATTTAAACATGAATTCATGCTGCTTTGAGGACCTGGAAAGTGCCTGAATATGAATTACTACAACCACGAAAAAGAATTTAAAATGAAGCCCTAAATATTTTATAATGGGAATGCTTAATTTATGCTTGGAGTAAGCATGGCAGAACTCTGAATAAAAAGGAAAGGGAAGTTATTCTTATATATAGAATTCCTTACTGTTTCTTTTTAACTTAAAAAAAATCAGTGATGAATATTATTAAAGAGGTTCTTTTCACCTCTGGTGTCCTTGGGTTTGCTTCCGTGACCAAAGCATTACAGCTAAGAGACCTGACTTGGGGGAGACATCACTCAGTAGGCATGAGAATCATGGCTGAGTATGATGAGCCTTGCATCTGAGGGGAGGCTTAAGAATCGGACTATAGATTCTATCCCTGGGGAATTTGGGGGGCTACATAGGAAGCACTCTTAACCTGTCATTCCCATGTATAGGAAGTAGGATGTGTGTTTTTTTTTAAAGAAAACTTATGCATAAAATAGTTCATAATTACATTAAGTGAATGATAGAATATTTTTATAGCCTGAGAAAACAAAAGTATTTCCAATAATAATTTGCAAGGCTGAATGAAGTTGGTTTATTGAATGCATTCTATGTTTTTATTTATTCTTCTTGTGTGTTGAAACAGGCAAGTTTGGTGTTCCAATCTGTTGGAAAGGTGCTGGTGGTGATCTTAGCTATTGGTGGTGGTTGAGGCCTGGTTCTGTTGTTCATAAGCTATGTGATCTTGGGCTCATTACTTAACGTCTCTCAATTTCAGTTTCCTGTATGATGTGAATAATAACGTTGAGAAAAATTATGTCCTTTCCCCATAGCATGTTATATTGTTTGCAGATTACTAGGTTGGTGACCTATAAAGATAATCTAATTTCTCCACAAAAATTTCATATCCAGATGACTTTATTTTTAAGGAAATTACTCAATATACCCAGTTTTTCAATGAGTGATTTTGGAATTACGATAATTTTACTTAGGCAAAATGGAAAAAATAAAACTTCCTTTAAACTGACATGCTGAAAAACAGAAAACAAAACCTGCTTGTTTTACCTCCTTGGTAGTTGGGATTCACAGGAGTAGGGATAATGTTTTAATCTCTAATGCAATGTCAATTACATGGTGAGAAATAGCTGTGCTGGTTGTTAATAGATTTGCCTGAAAATGTTGCTCAAATAACATATAATATTATCTTTTAACTGCTCCTACAAACAATGGCAATGCTCCTTCTTTGTGTACTCAGATTACTCGTTATATTACTGATGTAATGTAAGACGGTTCATTAAAGAGATCCATGCTTGTGAGAAATGTGGTTCTATTAAATCAACAGTGATAATATTTTCAAAGAAATATTGAGTCTAATCATCATGTTAGGGTCAAGACCACAATACCTTTGGAAAAATTATTTGTAATAAGTTAGAGTTCATTCCTGTAGCTTGCTGTTTAGCTACTGAAAAATCTTTAATTTAGGCAATTTTAAAATACTCTAGGTCGCAGTGTATCATTTCAGTTTTCATGGCTGTTTTTATGCTAAGTATTTCTGCTAAAATAGCAAATGGAAATGCTGTCAACCTTTAACAATAAGTGGAAATAAGCATACTTTTAAATAAAATAAAACCTCTGAAGATTTAGTTTGATTTTTTGAGAACAAATGCCTAACTTTTAAAAATAGAACTTTTTACTCTGAAAGCATGCATTAAAATGCTCTTTCCCTTTGAAATTACTTATTTCCTTTAGTCACAAAATACCTGACCAAATTGTAAACCTGAGGAAAAAGGTAAAACTAATCCAATACTTTTAAAAAAGCATGCCACCCAGTACTGTATAAAAATATAGTAAACTTCCCAGAATACTCAATTTAAGAGGGTCTTGTCACTTTAGGATTTAGAAAAGTTATCTTTCCTTTATGGATTTCTGTAAATAACTAAAGATACATAACTATAACATATTATTATTTTTCAGTCACAAGTAATTTTGTATTTGTGGGGAGAGGGATTAAATGAATGTAATTATGAAATAGACACACAGGTAGATACGTTAGTGCTCACCATTGTTAGCTCAGTTTTAGAGAAAGCATTGTACAAATTCCTGCTGAATGAATGAGTTTTAATGATAAACTGTGTTAATTATTGTGATCCTATTTCAAGTCTGTTTTGTGAAAATATAAGTAATATAAAGTGGATATACCTCTCTTGTTTTCCTCCCTCCCTCCCTCCCTTTTTTCCTTCCTTCCTTCCTTCCTTCCTTCCTTCCTTCCTTCCCTCCCTCCCTCCCTCCCTCCCTCCCTCCCTCCTTTTTATTGTTCAGGTACTGTTGTCTCCATTTCCTGCCACCACTTTCCCCCGCCCCACCCACCCCCACCTCCCACACTTAATCCTGACCCCCTTTGGCTTTGTCCATGGGTCCTTTATACATGTTCTTGATGACCCTTCCCCTTCCTTCCCCTATTATGCCCCTTCTCCCACCCCTCTGGTTACTGTCAAGTTGTTCTTCATTTCAATATCTCTGGCTATATTTTGCTTGCTTGTTTGTTTTGTTGATTAGGTTCCACTTATAGGTGAGATCACATGGTATCTGTCTTTCACTGCCTGGCTTATTTCACTTAGCATAGTGCTGTCCAGTTTCATCCATGCTGTTGAGAAGAGTAGTGGCTTGCTCTTCTTTCCTCCCTCCTTCCCTCCCCCTCCTCCTTCCTTCTGCATAATATTCCATTTTGTAAATTACTATAGGTTTTTGATCTGCTCATTTACTGATGGGCACTTAGGTTTGCTTGTAAATTGTGCTGCTATGAACTTTGGGGTACCTAGGTTCTTTTGAATTGGTGTTTCAGGATTCTTAGGGTACAATCCAAGCAGTGGAATTGCTGGGTCAAAAGGAAGTTCCATTTTTAGTTTTCTGAGGAAATTCCATACTGTTTTCCACAGTGGCTGCACCAGTTTGCGTTCCCACCAACAGTGCACTAGGGTTCCCTTTTCTCCACATCCTCGCCAGCACCTGCTGTTTGTTGATTTGTTTATGATGGCCAGTCTGACTGGTGTGAAGTGGAATCTCATTGCGATTTTAATGTGCATCTCTCTGATGGCTAGTTGAGCATCCTTTCATGTCTCTGGGCCTTCCGTATGTCCTCCTTGGAGAAGTGTCTGTTCAGGACCTTTACTCATTTTTTAATTGGATTGTTTGTCTTCCTGGAGTGGAGTCGTATGAGTTCTGTATATATATCTTGTCTGAGGTGTCATTGGCAAATATATTTTCCCATACAGTCGGTTCCCTTTTCATTTTGCTGATGTTTTCTTTAGCCGTGCAGAAGCTTTTTATTTTGTCGAAGTTCCATTTGTTTACTCTTTCCTTTTTGTCCCTTGCTCTAGGGGACATATTGGTAAAAATATTGCTGTGTGCAATATCTGAGATTTTTCTGCCTATGTTCTCTAGGACTTTTATGGTGCTGTGACTTATATTTAAGTCTTTTATCCATCTTGAGTTTATTTTTGTGTATGGTATAAGTTGCCAGTCGAGTTTCATTTCTTTACATGTAGCTGTCCAGATCTCCCAGCACCATTTGTTGAAGAGGTTATTTTTACTTCATTTTATGCCTCTGCCCCATTTATCAAATTTTAATTGACCATAGAGACATGGGTTTATTTCTGGGTTCTGTAGCCTGTTCCATTGATCTATATGTCTATTCTTATGCCAGTACCAGACTATTTTGATTATAGTTGCCTTGTAATATAGTTTAATGTCAGGTATTGTGATCCCTCCTACTTTGTTTTTCTTGCTCAAAATTGATGTGGCTGTTCGGGGTCATTTATGGCTCTGTATAAATTTTCGAAATTTTTGTTCTATAAAATTAATCACTTCATCTTGATTAACAAAAGACAAGCTCAGCTAAGACAAATTCACAGTGGCTGCCATGTGCCATGAAGTTTCTTTTTTGAAAGGCTATATACTCTGTTACATTAATTTGGGTTTTGTGTGTTAGCGTGTGTAGTTTGGATATTTATAGGCTTTCCCAGGTTAAAAAAAAACCATGTTCATAATTATGTTTTTCTTCCTGGATATAAAAATTTGGTGAATAAAATAAAAAAAAAATTGAAATAGGGAAGTTTAGCTAATAACTTTCTATAGAAAAATATTAATGTTTGATTCTTATGCCCTTTTTTTTAAAAGTTCTCAAAAGCAGCATTTTCCCCCCTTTTTTTTAGTTCTTAAGGATAAACAATAGGAAATGTCCTTGTAACTGAGGAAATTATTCTGGGCCTAAGGCCTATCGAATTCCCAGATAATGAGAGATTGTTTACTTGTCAGATATATATGGCTGTTTTCTATGATTTTAAAAAATAATTACAGTTATTTCTCAGGACACCATTTATTTTGCTTGAAATATTTTTTCCCTAATTTTAACTTTTAGTATTTAGGGCATTAATTTTGAATCATGTTATTTTAGCTTCAGTACTTTTTGTTTGAGTTGGTATGTAGGGGTGACTTTGGGTGACCTGGCTTTCTATTGACTGTTAATTTCATGCCAGATATTGACCTCCTTGATTCTTATCCTGTCTTGGCCTCCAGACCTCAGTTTGTGATTTAATCGTATGCCTGACACTTGGGCATTCTTAGTTGAGCCTAACTTCAATTAACCTGGTTATAGCTGTTCAACAAAAAGGGCCCAAACCACTTCCCTAATATGTAGAAATAAGCTTTTTAAATCTACCTTGTTATTTGGCCAAAATCAGTTCTCAAATTGCCCATGTAGAATTTTTTTATGTTGGCTCTTTTTTTTTCTTTTCACATAATAGTCTTCCAAGATGTTGACTGATTTGCAGAAAATTTTATATATAACTAGCAAATTGTTTTCCAAATGTTCTGTACATGCTCCAGAGGAGAAAGTTCCTAGGTCATAAATGTGTGAAAAACACTGTATAATTTTCCCATTTTCTTAAAGAGTCATGATACTCATTTGTTCTATAGTGAAGAAATTTGTTAAAGGTTTTAGCGTAGCACTTTTATGTGAGACCCAACTTTGGCTCTTGTTGACAAGCTTTGCAGCCATTTTTCTGTGCTCCAGGAACTTTGAGGCTATTGAAATTCTTGTTCTGTAGGGGTAGGCCTGAAATAATGTCCGTGTTTGACGTTGTGGTCCATTAAACTTACACTCTTGGCAAATTCGTTTTCCTCTGTAGCTAGAGAGAAATGGACGAGGGAGCCTGGTATATATTGGGTAAGTGAATTAGAAGGGGCTGGGTTAAATAAATGTGATAGATGGCTTACTTTTTTTTTTCCCTTTGATTAGTGGGTAGTCCTAGTACTGTTCCTCCAAATAAAAGCCTAGGCAAGCTGCCTAGGTCAAGGTCAGAGGCAGGTGGCAGAGACTTCAAGGAGGAACTGTGTTATGTGAGAGTATTTGCTGAACATGTCTTGTGGTTGGTGAGCAGGAACTACAGGGCAGGCTTCGTGGGTATGGGCTGAGGAGTGTGAAATTGTGATGAGTGTTGATAAGCAAGACTGTACAGGGCCGGAATACATTTCTGTACTGTCATTTAGTACATTTACTTTACGGCTGTGACTTCCTCTTACACCTGTTTCTTGTAGTGGAGTTGATTTCATTTGAATCTTTTGTATAACTCAGAAGGTTTCTTAGTAAATCTAGAATCCTGGGGTAATAAAAAAATATTTAATTATTCTACAATGAAATAATACAGTTTTGTCAAGTTGTTTGAGCTTAGAATTCTTTTAGTGCTGAATACCTATTAATATTCCATAGAACTAGTGTGCTATGAAGCATACTTTGAAAATTGTTATACTAAAAGTATCTAAATAGACCTGGGAATTATTTTGTGGTTTTTCTAAAATATAGACATGTTTTCAATTTAGCATTATTTATAAAAATCATGTGCATTTTTGCTTATTTTTGGCACCCGGGTAGAAATTAATGAGATTAATAAATAGAATATTTAGTTAATTGTTATTAAATTAGTCTACTGCTGCTGCTCTAACAAGTTATCACATATTTAGTGGCTTAAAACAACTGAAAGTTATTATTTTATTAGTTCTATAGGTCAGAAGATCTAAAGTCAAGGTGTCAGCAGGGCTGCATTTCCTCTAGAAGTTGTGGGGAGGAATCCATTTCCTTGCTTTTTTTTTTTTAACTTCTAGAGTTCAACTAGCATTCATTGGCTCATGTCCCCTCCCTGTATCACTACAACCTCTGCATCTATCATCATCCTTCCCCTCTCCAATTCTGACCCTCTCACCTCCCTCTTATAAGGACCCTTCTGATTATATTGAGCCAGTCCAGATAATCCAGAATAATCTCACCATCTCAAAGCCCTTAACTTAATTACATCTGCTCAATAGAATAGTAATTAACTTAGTTACTAACTTAATTAGTCCTTTTTGCCACATAAGGTAACATTCATAGGTTTCCCGGATTAGGACATGGACACCTTATGAGGGCCATTATTCTATCTCCCATAGACATATAATTCCATGAAATATAAAACTACTAGTCTTTCATCTACAGCATTTTATGGTAAAATTAATTTCATCTTTGGAAACCCAATGGCCTTTCTCACAGATTTTTTTTTTAAGGAGCATCAAGTGCTGAAAATTACATAGGGGAATATTATTATAGAATATATTTATTAGATGTTCTCTCTCTGTCTTAACTAGGAATATTTACTTATTTTTGGTGATGTCATTACATCCTCCACTTAAATATTGCAGTAGAAATCTCTGAAATATATGAACAGTGTCCTTTATAGTCTAAATAATAGGGCTCTGTTTTACAGGAAAATATAAGGAAGCTGTTACAAACCCCAGCAGGAGTAATATATTAGATAACAGTACATTTTCTTGGGCAAATTATTGTTGTTATTCTTATAGATAGCAAATAATATAATTGACCTCTTTGTACTGACTGCTGGGGTGCTTAGAGCAAGTTTATGATCCACATTTACCATTGGTATCTTTATTTTTTTCTTACAATTGCTTTTATTTTTCCCCTGGTTTCCTCATTTATGTTTTTCTTTCATCTCAATGTACTGTATATAACTTTATGCCTTGCCTCAAATCTTTTTTGGAAGCAAGCCATGTATACATGAATAAGAAAATGCTTCCTGTTAGTACTTTGCAGTAGTGTTTTCTGAGGAAGCATATAGAACCTTTATCCTTGTAAGTTTCTTAATTTAGTTAGAATGTCATCAGAACACTTGAATTGGAATTTTGTTTAGAGAAGATTTAAATATCCAGTAGCATTTACCCTAATTCCTCTTACTCTCAAGAATAATGGAAATATGAAACGACTTATTTTGCTGTTGGGTTCTGTGTTATATTTTAAAGGAAGAGAATATCTTCTGCAGGATCACTGATGTCAAAGGTCTCCGATTTGACTGGAAATGTCCAGCTTCACTCTGCTTGAATGAGAGCACCCAAAGGAAGAAATTCCCATGTCTTCTAAGAAAGAGTTCACAAACATGAAAAAATGGTAGAAAGGGGCTTCTGATGGAAGCTAGCAATTCCTTTTAAATTTATTTTTGATACATTAAGAATAAATACTGTAATACTCATCCAAAATTTCTCTCTTCTTTACAATTTTTATCTGTGGTGCCAAAGAGTGCAAAACTGCCCTGAGGAAGGAAGCGTATCATTTCCCTCCTCCCAGTTTTCTGTGTAAATCCTGCTATTGCCAAGTTTGAGTGGAAAATCATTCCACTGCCATTTGGCAACATACATGACTCTTAGCCAAAAAGAATTATTTAAGCAACTTTGAAATCTGCTTAGACTTTCAGAGCTGTGTGTGTGGTGGAGAGCCAGTGCTCCTGGAAAACACGGAGCAACCTCTCATTCTCCCTGACATGCTCTCAAATATGACATAAATTCCATGTCATGGGTGCTAGTTCAATGGGAGAGCCCAGAGGAGAGCCTCAGCTCCGTCTTGTGAGCTTTCTGCCATAAATCAGAGCGGGACTATTACTGCTGGTATCAGTACACATTAGTTGAGCAGTAACTTTAGCGCTATGTATTGCAATGGCCTTTAAGGGCATTTTTTAATGTATTTCTCACAACAGTGCCCTGAAGTAGTTCCTGTTATTATCCCTACTTTATGGATGAAGAAGGTGTGACTTAACAAGTCAAGTCACTTGCCCAATATCGTATGGCTTGTCAGAACTGTGATTAAAACATTTGTATGTTTGATTTTAGAGCCCACAGTGTTAACTTTTATGCCGTAATCTCTATATTTAAGTTTGTATGTATACTGGGAGACAGGCTATATTGTTGCTAAGAATTAGCTCACATTTAAAAAATATGTATATTTTTTCTGATATAAGAGTATTATGTAGGACTTAACTCTTTAAATTAAGAAAAAAGCATCATTTAATACTGTTTTTCTATCTGCTATCAACTAGAAATTGCCTCTGCATTCTGAAAAGAAGTATAACTGTAATATTACCCTGAGATTTATGTGGTATCATTGAGTCATAGCACTAGGGGAAAAAAAGAATAACTGTAAATCATTTTGATGGGAAGCAGCCTAACAGGCAGATGTAATGATGCTGGGAGTGAGGGAATGAATCTTACACTGTGGTTCAAGTTTGACTCATGTCATGACTTTGGAGAGCTACTCAGCGTTTAATAGTTTTGACATATTTTCCTTAAAATGAAGATATACATAAATATAACTTTATAATTTATGGTAGAAAATTTGAATTGTCTTTCTAAAGTAGGTTGGCCAGCAACTCTATTCTGGGTTCATAACATCTAAGTAACCCACGTGTGCCACCCAAGCTGTACTTGCCCGTGAACAGGAGGAAAGACCTTTCCTTCTCGGAAAGGGAGGAGGGGAGCCCAGGCCTGCCCGTGTCATCCACAAGCCCTCAGCCTGCGCCTCCTTCACGCCCGAGTCGGCCTTCATTCTGACTTGAGAGCCTAGCTTTCGGTTTGGTTTCTATTTTGGCTGTTTTTCCAGTTCACTTTGTCAACTCGTCTGTATGCTTAGACTGCGTTTGCTATGCCTCTTACCCTTGCCCAGCTCTCTGATTTTTGGATATTGCCTTTGACCCACTTTCCTGGGCGTGAGTGCACACGCCGTCGCACAGTGCGGACCGGCACCCCAGTGCTTGCGGCAGTGGGCAGGCCTCGCCCGAGGCGCGATGTTTGTCTCCGAGCGTCGACTGCTGGGTGGGTAAAAAGTCACTATACAGGAAAACGTTTTGAAAATATTATTAGTGTTCAAAATATCTATACTTAATCACAGAATGATACTTATTTACATAATAATTTTGAAGAATTTTGAACCGGCTATATTCACTTACTCATTTTTTCCTTTCTTACTGTCTTCCTCCCGCCTGCCTACTTTCCTACCTTCCTTCCTTCCTTTTTTCTTTCTTTCTTTCTAGAAATTTCAAGAAAGTTAGAACTAGAAGAGTGCTGTAACACCTCCACATATCACAGTAGCTAGCAGAGTGCTTATATTGTATTTTTAAACAAAAAGCTTCACTATGGGAAAGTGTGAGAAGATATCTCATAATTCCTACCCCAAAACTGCTTTCATTATCAAGGTTCAACTAAAGGTTAAAGATTTAAAAGCAAAACCCTAGTTTCCTTTATTTTTTCTTACATGCTTATATTTATAAATTTATATCTAAGAATTCACGAATATATTATTTTACAATTGTTTGACTATATTAAAAGCAATGAAACTGTATTTCAAAGCATTAAAGAGACATTGAAATGAAAAGTAGAAAATAGTCATAAATCTACCAACTAACTATTTATATTGTTTCAGTCAAAATGTATTCTTTTTACAACTTTGACATACATATATTATGTATTTTTTGATTATGCCCCTTTTTATTTTAAAATCATCATATTAGTCACAAGAATATTCCATGAAGTTGGTCTAATCTCAGTTATTTAGCTATTGACTGTAGAGTATCTTTTACTTATTTTTAAGTTATTTATATGGAAATACTAGTTGTCTATTAAGCACCACGGTTACTAGGCAGCAACTCTGCAAATGGGTAGACATAGTTCTTGCCTGCTTTGAATTTAATATTAATTGTAATACACAGTGGAAAATGTCATGATGGAAAGTGTGGTGTTTTGCGGCTTCCACAGAAGAGGGCAGAGTCTAAATGGTGTGGGCATGGAAGGAGGAGAAAGGGTTATAAAACACCAGGGAGCAAGTGTTCTTCTAAAATTAGACCCCAAATATGAAAGGACTTAGCTAGACAAAGTGGGTGGGAGAGTGTTCCTGGTGGATTCAAAAGCATTTTGAAAACCACAAGGTAAGAGGGACCATGTCATATTCATATACTATAAAAAATCTCACAGGGCTGGAGGATAAAGTGTAAGAGGGAAATTTGAACATTGTGGAAAGCCAAGAAAGAGGAATACATAAGATCCAAGAAATAGTGTTTCTAAATTCAAAAAATAAGGTTTCTAAATTCAATAAGTTTTTTACCTGGACTTTGGAGCAGGCAAGAAACTCAGCTATGTGGAAGCATGAAAGCAGGAAGGTCTAGAACAGATGTCTCCAGCAGAAAACTGAATTTTTGGTAAAAACCATAGATTTGAAAGGAAAGTAAGATAAAAGTCAGGGGATAATGAAGGCTTGTAATCCTTTCATTCTCCCACCCCCCTTTTTTAAAAGAAAACTGACAAAATCAGAAATGCTAGGAAAAAACCAAACAATTGAAGAATTAAGCCATAGACCAAATATGGAGCTAATTAAAATGTGACTTGATTTTAAGCCCTTGGTGTAACGAAAGAAAAGAAAGTCCACTTTGCCGTGATGCTAGGAATACTTTCCTTGGAGTGGCCCAGAAGTAGTTAGATTGGACCTATTGTGTAGTTACCAAGATAACTGATGGAAGAGGTAAGAATACCAATATAGTTATCAATGTTCGGGACGTAGGAGGGAGAGAGGCTTTGTGTAAGTGAGGCAAAGCCTTTTCTTTTATAGCAGAGATTCAGTAAATGACACTACAATTGGTAAATCAAGAAGAATATATACTTGTATATATAAGTATTGCGGGGTTAACTACCAGAAGAACCCAAACAAACAGTTCACAAAGTTTGCCTGTAGACTCTGAGAGGAGGATGGGAGGAATAGAAGGCTCTCAATTTTTGTCATATGCACGGGATTTAATATTTTTCTTTTTACTATTTTTGTGTATTATTACTTTATCATAAGTAGACTTTTTTTCCAAGAATTACCATGTTATGGTAATTCTTATCCTCTGTTTCTGGCATGTCTATTTCTCACTCATCTGTGTCTTGAACTTCATAGTTATCTGACTGTTTTCTCTTCCTTGCCTCAACCTCAAATCAGTGATCAAATTCCATTTTATTTGCTTCTAGACTAAGTACTGCTTTGACTCCAGCTCACACATCTTAAAAGCAAGAACTGAAAGAATTAAGTTGTTTCTAAGAACAAAGCTCAAGAAGATTTAGATACATACCAAAATATCAAGCACCTAACAAAGCAAAATTCACAGTGGTATCCAATCGAAGGTGACTAAGCATGCAAAGAAGCAGGAAAAGAGAACCCATAATGACAAATAAAATGAATCACTGAAACCAATTCAGAACCGGTATAGATCTTATAACTAGAAGGACATTAAAACCATTATTATAATTACATTTCTATGCCCCAAAATTAAGTAGATGGAAGGTATAGGAAAGATCCAAAGAGAACTTCTAGAGATTAAAAATAAAATGGATGATGTGTTAGTTACAGTTCTCCAGAGAAACAGAATCAATAAGGGGTGCATGTGAATGAATGAATGAATGAATGAACACATGCATAAACAAACAAACAAACAAATAAATAAAATATTTTAGGGAATTGATTCAGGCAATTGTGGTGGCTGGCACGTTAAAATATCAGGCCAGACCAGCAGCCTGGAAATCCCAGCAGGAGTTGATGTTGAAGTCATGACACCAAAGGCAATCTGGAGATAGAATTCCTTCTTCCTTGAGGGACTTCAGTTTTATTCTCTTAAAGTGTTTAGCTGATTAATGAGATGCACCTACATCATGGAGAGTAATCTGCTTTACTCAAAGCCTAATGATTTAAAGGTTAATCATATCTAAGAAAATCTTCACAACAACTGGGACCATAGCCTAGAAAACTTGACACGTTAAATTAACCAGCACAGATAGCATTAATAACAGATTAGACATTTATGGAGAAATAAATTAGTGACCCTGAAAACATAGCAGCTGAAATGATTAAAACAGAAATGGGGAAATGAGATGAAAAAATAAACATAACATCAGCAAGCTGTGGGACAAGTTCAACAGCCTAAATACCGGTAATTAGAGTCCAATGGATGCTATTCAATTCTTATTTACTTGGCCTTTCAGCAGCATTTGAACCTGTTGACTACTTCTACCTTTTCAAAATACTTCATTTTCTTGGAACCACATTTTGTTGGTTTTCCTCCTTTCTGGTTGCTTATTCTTTCTCTCGTTTTGCCGTCCTCCTGCTTTTTCCTTTCTTCGTTGTTCTTTCTTATGTTCCTTTTTCTTCTCACTCTATTTAACCCTTCCTGTGTGACCTCACTCACTCCCGTGGCTTCAATGACCATCTCCATGCTTACTCCAAAATCATCACTTCAGTTCAGAACCTTCGTGAACATGTTACCCAAACACCGGCTTACCTGCTGGATTTTTTCCTTTGATGATCCACAGGCATTACAAACCCAACATCATAATAACCAAGTTCAACCTCTTCCCTTAACTCCCTACTGGCTCCACTCCTGTATTTCCTATCTTACTGAATGTGTCAACTCCTCTGGCAAAGCCAGAAATCTGGGCATCATCCTGGACTCCTTCACTTCCCATCAGTCACACAGACTTTCTAATTCTTCCTTAATTATTTTCTAGAATATGCATATTGCTTTATCTCCATTGCTATCACTTTGGGCTACAGAGCTACCATCTCCCAGTTTATGCCAAAAATATTCTAAATGGTTCTTTGTCTTGAGATTTTCCAGTTCCAATCAATTTGCTATAGAGTAAAATGAAAATCTGACTGGGTCATCCTTCTTAAAATCCATTAGTGGCTCCCACTTCCCTTAAGGCCAAAGTACAAACTCTTTAGGATTTATAACAAACATCTGTTCCATCTCTAATTGATCTTTCACCACCCCTTTCCCACTTTATACGAACAACCTTACAGAACTTACTATGTAGTTACTGAGTTGAATTGAAATGCATAGAAAGGGTTCTGAGTGTACCTAAAACAGTTTTCAAAATTACTTGTGTTTGTTCATTGCTCTGTGTATTTCATCAGATTCTCCAAAGAAGGTGAAGAGTCTGGCCCGTAGAGGCTGATTTGGTATGGTGGGGGTCATTCCATGCTTCAGCTCTTTTATATAAGGATGCAAAACTTTTTTGCATCCTTTTGACTCATGGAGCATAAGGGAGTGACCACAACTGGCTGGAACCACTGCAAGCTGCTGAAGCTCCGTTGGGGAAAATACCCTCCAAAGGCAAATTAAGGCCTTCATTAGCCTGCTTGAGGTATTTCTCTTTCTGGTCTTCTCCATTCTGTCCTACAGTCTGTTGGCAAAGCTATTAAAAAAGTACAGGTCTGACCATGCCATTCCTTATTTAAAACTATTTAATGGCTCACCTTGATCCTGAGGATGAAGTGCAAACGTTTTTACTGTGGCTGAGTCACTCCCTGGCCTGGTCCCTGCCTGCCTCTCCATGTGGAGCGCTCATTCTCTAGTGCCTTGATTCAACCACCCCAGGTCCTTTCACTCCCCCATGAAAGACTGTTTTGTGTGTGTGTGTACGTATGTTCTTTCCACTTATTTGCTCCTCTTTTTCAATTATTATTATTTTTTCTTTATGCCTGTTCTGACTTTCATTATAGAGTTTGAAGGACTTACATGCCAGACATATAGGCACTATTTAATCATCTGGGTTTTGGAAGACCGACCGACTGACTGACTGACTGACAGCCTGAATGAATGAAAAGGTAGGCATGTGGATTCCATTCCCTCTTGGAAACCAAAACCCAAACCAAAATCCTCTCCTTAGCAATGTTTACTCTTTACCCTCACCCTATTTTTTCATTCAGTACCAGCCTCTCAAAAGAATGATCTGTACTTCATTGCCTTTGTGTATTTACTGTTTATTCCTTAACTCTTTACAACCTGGCTTTTGTTCTCATAATTTTTCTGAAATTATTTACTGAACATATATGCATCCTTTTTGCCATATTCAGTGACTATATCTTTTGTATTTTCCTCACCTTCTCTTCTTTTTGCATATCCTACCACCATCTCAAACTCGGCATGTCTAAAAACTAAATATTTTAATATTTGCTTCACATCAATTTCTCACCTATGAATTTCTGTCTACCAGTTGTAGAACTAGTCACCCAATCTCGTAATCTTAAGGTTATCATCCCTCTCCTTATCCACCGAACTATTCAATGCCTTCTTTTGTAATATTTCCTTCCATTCTACTTCATTTTCAGTTACCACACTAGTCTACAATTTTATCATTTTATTGATGCATGCTTTAATAAACTAATATTCTAATAGAAGTATAATGTGAGCCACATATATAATTTTAAATTATCTATTTGCAACATTTAAAATATAAAAAGATGAAATTCATTTATATATATTTTATTTATTCCAATATAGCCAAAATATTATCATTACAAAATGAAATGAACAAAAATATATTAATATAATATTTTATATATTTTTCCTAGTCTTCGAAATCCAATTTGTATTTTACACTTAGAGCACATCTCAAGTCAGACTAGCCATTTTCAGTGCTCAGTAACTAATATAACTGGAGGCTAGTGTATTGGGCAGCACAAAGTCTAACTGATTTTCTTGACTCCAAATTTTTACTTTTTTCAATGGAATCTGCATTTCACCATCAAGGCAATTATCATTTGGCACTATTATTATTACAAACGTGATGAAGAAAAGGCTTTCCGGTTACTATCATCTGCGTTCAATGGAGACACCTGACTTTGTCTGATTTGATTCAAGGACCTCCATAAATTCCTTTCACATATCCCACATTATTTTCAGCTTACCTGCTATTATTTCAACTTATTCAACATCATTTTTACCAGACTCCAAAGTATACCAGTTGTTCCAGTTATATTGGCCTTTCACTATTCCATATTTATGCCTGCCTCATTCCTATCCTTTGGCCTTAGCTCACACAATTCCTGCTGCTTGGCTGTTTTTTTTTTTTTCCCTCTTCTCAGCTTCTAATTCCCAGATCAAATTATTTTTTCTTTATAAAGCCTCTCCTGACTGGTACAACCAAAGGGGAAAGTGCTGCTGTTAGGATGTGAACATATCAGTAAATTGTGTAATTAATAATATAGGTAGCTATAATTTGTTGTACTTTCTTAATAAAGAAAAATTTATGGAAAAGTGGTCTTTATTATGGATTTAATTATATTAATGACGTAATTATAAAATAATTATAATAATAATTATAAATAAATTTTAGCATTTTTCAATTACAATTTAGATTCAATATTATGTTGTATCAGTTTCAGGTAAACAGCATAGTGTTATACAATCTTGCTATTTCAGGTATCCACCTGGCACTGTACATAGTTATTACGATGTTATTCACGATATTCCCTATGCTGTACTTTACATCCCTGTGACTATTTTGTGACTGTGAATTTGTACTTCTTAATCCCTTCACCTTATAATTACATTTTAAATTATTACTAGCTAACATTGATTGTTGTTTACTGTGTACTAAACATTATGCTAAGTGAATTATGTGCATTACCTTATTTAATTCTCATAAAAACATGGGAAAGTTTCTATTACTCTATTTTGTAGACAATACATTTGTGGTCTGTAAGGATTAAATTGTCTAGAACAGCAATTTTCAGCCTTTTTCATCTCATGGCAAACATAAGCTAATTACTAAGATTCTGCAGCACACCAAAAATGTATTATAGTTTTTGCTGATCTGACAAAAAAATAGGTATAATTTTGATTTACAAAAGAAAATAATAGTAATTTCCTACCCTTTTTGCTCCAAAGTGACTTAAAAAAAATCATGTGTCTATACTTATATGTAAGGATTTCTGGTAGCAAGAATTAATTAATCAGAGGCAACCTTATTATGGGATGTCACCAATAAGATGCAAATCTATCATATGATGTATCTATTTATGGTTCAAGACAGGGCATTCACACTGGATGTCTATTTTTGTGTTGGATGTTGTCATTTTTTTGACAGTCTAAGGGAAAAAGGTAGTGCCCTTGACTAGTCAGGTATTGCATGTTTAAAAAATTGTTATGGCATACTGGTTGAAAATTGCTGTTCTAGAAAGAAATGAAGACAGGATTTGACACTTAACACTTTGGCTTCTGCTTTAAGCCACAGAGCAACAGTACCTTCTCTAAGGAAGTACACTCCCCTGGGAGACTCACACAGTCTTCTAAATGTAAGGATTATTGCCTTTCCCTCTCATTGGTGACCTAGGCACCAACCTAGATGCTTTTGTTAACATATGGCACACTTATTATGATACTTTATCTTAATTAAGATCTCTAACCTTTTCTGAGGTTGTTATAGGAAGCTCGGTATTTCCAAAAACTGGCCTTTTACAACTTTTACAACATTCGTTAATACATTTAGTGAACGATATAGAAATATAAGTATGCATTACATAATTTAATGTGCTAGTAACATAGAAAAGTTAAAAACTCAGCATAAAAAAATTGTGCGACTTCATCTGGTTTGTTTTGTGGTCCCCTTGGAACTCCTCTCTTTCTGTGATTAAATTCAGCCTATGAGTCGTTGACCTCAAGAAGGAATACACCTGTTAAAAGGACTCCTTGTGGTTAACTGGGCCCTCATTTATAATCAGAGTCTAGCAAGCAGCTTTTGTTTACAGGGGACCTCTCATAAACTACATTTCAGGGAAAAGCCAAAGACTGGGCTGCCAAGGCTCCTGCTAGGCTATCAAGGCATCCCTTTAGAAGAGTTCCTGGGGCTGTACTTAAACCAATAGGTTGAGACTTGGTTCAATCAGAGCTGCGTAGTGATACCCTCATTTGCGTCTTTACTGTCCAGCCAGAGCAACTCCATAATGGCCAGTCAGGATGCGTGATTCCAACCAACCAGGACAGTACTTTGTGGACCAGTCAGTTTTGGATTCCTTACTGCATACAAATAGCCCCATCAGGGACTAGGGTAGTCACTTTTTCTGTATATGTGTGCCTCCCCTTTGTCTTAGGGGAGTGCATTTCCTGTTTCCCGTGGAGGCTGCTTTTCCTTGGTTCACAAACTGTTCACCTGAATAAAGTGTCTCCTTTCACTAAACCTTAATTTGTAGACTCCTACTGGCATTGGATTGGCGGCAGCAACCTTTTGTTGACAGAGTTAAGTATAAATTACAACTTATGCAGGTATAATTCTTTCAGTAAATTATTTTCGCCCAAGTATCCCTTTTGTGAAATGCATGGAGAAAAGAGTAGGATAAATGATCAGATATCAGGTGGTACCTGAATAAAAACTCATAAATCTTAAAAAATTTAGTATTATTTATCACCTATGCCCTTCATATCACACAAATTTGCAAGATGTTATCACTTTTAAACAGGTTGCAGTCTTCAAATTCGTACACAGAGAATTCCTTTCCTCCTTCCCTTACAACAAATGGAAATAAATCATTAAGCTTTAGCATCCTCCCAGTTACTTTTTACAAATGTATTCATTGAAAAACATATAGTTCCATGACACATTTTTGAACATTTCATCTCAAGTGTTTATTGACTATAATCTCTTTATATCTATTTCTCACTGAGCTGAAACATCTCTTTTATCCTGTCTTCTTAGGTCTTGAACCATTTTATCATTTTTTATCCCTTGAGTTAGAGCGTTCTCTAAATTGCATTTTTCCTGAAAAGTGGAGTTCTGATCAGTACTGAACAGACTGAAATAATGACCTTATTTTGCAGAGTACTCCTTTTAATTGCTAATAGCTTCATGTTTCTTTTGTATATTTTATTTATTACCAAAATAGCCAAATTCTTGCCTTGATGCTGACCAAGTTCCTCATTTATCTTTTTTCAAATTTAGTTATAATTAATTTTTCAGGTGAAAATTAATTTGTTTTATAATATTATTATAATTTTTCTTCATTAAGAGGATATTTACATCTTTGAAAATCCTTTGTTCCAAAATGTTTATAGTTTCTGCCACCTTAAATTGTTCTGGCTTTAACTAGGACTGTATTAAAATGGTAAATTCAAGAAAGGGTTGAGAACTTTAATTCTTCACATTGTTTCAGTTTTCTCCAATTTCTGTATCCTTTAAAAGATGTTGGTTATTTCTACATTAATGGAAATGAAATATATTTGTCAAATTAGTGGAGAATCTGGCATTAGCTCTCTGTGCAAAGTGAATTAACTGTAATAATATTAGCTTAGTTTTCTAATTTATTTTCTTTACATTCTAATTTGAACTGGAAAATCCCATCCAAAGGTCTTTAGGTATATAAATGCTCATATTATGAATTGTTTGAGAGTTACTTATAAAAACAGATAGAAATTTAGGAAAAGATAATGTCATTTTATAAATTAGAAAATGACTCAGCCTACTTATTTCACAGCGTTCCTGAAACTTTTTAAACGATAATAAACCCACTCATGTAGCCCACTCATTCATGAAATTGAATGGGTTTGTTATTAATTCTAAAAAGAAGCCTGCACATATGCCACAACCGTTTATGGGGAATCTTTCTTGACAAAATAATTTCAAGAAATAGGTAAGAGATGTGAGAATCTCAGCAGTTACTAACCCACAGGATAACAATTTTATTAACAGTATCTTATATTTTAAAGTAACTCTTTCTATAATTCCGCAGTGCAGAATTATAACAGTAATTGTATCTAAAATGGGGTTAGAATCCCACCTGATCTTTCCAACACCACTGGACCCTATTTTTTCCTGCGATGTATGTAGTTTCCAAAAGTTTTCACTTGAAGAACCTTTTACAATAGAGGTATCTGTACATGTTTGTTAAAAATGTAAATTTTATACAACCAGTATCAAAGAAAATTGTTTTGGAGGGCTTTTTAAGCTTTTATTTCTAAAATATGTTAGATTGTTGTTATTGAATTCTTAACTCAAGTGACTACATTTAATTTAAGCCATCTCAAATACGTACTTTGTTCCTAAGGTAGATCTATTGTCAACTTTTGCAGTTGTTTTTGGAAACATGCAACAAGGAGCTCAAAAGCTGGGTTTAATTTAAAGCAAAACAAATGCTTCCTTGGTCATCTTGAAATTTAAACCTTTTCTTATTGAATTGCCTGAAAAACATTGTTTTGTATTTACTTTTTTAACCTCCAGAGTGAATGTCACGCTCTTAATGGAATCTATTCACCTATTGTAGGAAAGGAAATTCTTATTTGGGTAGAGAATCCCAGCTTGTGAAATCCCTGTTGCCTGATCTGAAGTAATAAAGTGTTGAAATGTACCAGGGCCTACAAAGTGAACTGCAAAAATATTGTTTGCTACTTTATTATTTTCCATAATTAGTATCTGGCATGCTCTATAAATTATCCATTTCTGTTAGATAACAGAAGCATGTTAGGATTCTCCAAAAAAAAAAAAAAATCTAAGCATGTTTAAGGCACAAGATTTTCTAAGACAGCTATGTATATCTCTCTTTCAAAGTCTAATATTTCATTATAATTTGTGTACTTGAATTGTAATGTAAATTCATAATGGATAACCTTTTGGTTAATCTTAGAGTTTTCTGAAGGAATTAAAAATAATTTGTCAAATTATTAAACACCACGACAGGTAAATAAATATTGATTGATATAATGATAAACTCTTATCTGATGATGCTTCCTTTTATTAAACCATCCTGCTGAGATTGTGATGCAAGGGTTTTATTTTTGAAATAAATTTTTATTGTAAAAAGGTAGAGAAATGTAAAGATGCTTAAAGCTACTGTATTTGATACAATCTAAGATGCATTGCAAAATAAACAATGACACACCTTAGACTGACTCATCCTAGTTTTGAGTTGTTAAAATGTGAAAAAAATGTTTTTGTGAAATTGATTAGATACAGCATTTTATACAATCTCCTAATCTACACTTTAGATTTGTCCCATTAAAATAGTGTGATTTTTGGTTAAAACTTAACAGATACATGCATGGTGAGAAAAAATGCTTTTTTTTTAAAACCTAAATTTTATTTGCTTGATGATTTTTAAGTGAGAGAAAGTTTAAATGTCTTGTGCTCTTAAACTAGGTGGCAATGCTTCATGATCATTCTGAGTGAGAAGCCCACACTAAAATTATTAGGAACAATTTGGGACAGACTTGGAGCCTTTATTTTTAAAGTTGTTTTTCAGAGAAAGAGGGAGGAAAAAGCCTTCTAGAGGGTGGGAAGATAGTTAAGAGAAGATGGTCTCTCAATTGGTTCATCAGTGCTCAGTGAGGGTAGCAAAGAGGTTGTTAAAGGGGGTGTTAATATGAGCAGCTATATTCTATGTGCCACAGGTAAACTGAGAGTCACTGATCTAAAACCTAAAGGATTCTGCGTGAGTTTGTGGATGAAGAAAGTAAAATAGATAAATATTTTGAATAGTAGAAATGAATGGCATATTACCTAATTGGGAAATAAATTTTTGCATCTTTTATATCTTTTAGCTAAAGTATTTTTAAGGTGTTAGTAGGAAATGTAGGTAATCAGTTGATTTTCTGTTGTCTAAGTATATATGTTGAAGCCCTGGCTGGGTAGCTCAGTTGGTTAGAGCATCATCTGGATACACAAGGTTGTGGATTTGGTTCCTGTCAGGGCACATGCAAGAAACAACCAATGAATACATAAATAAGTGGAAAAACAAACTGATACTGTTCCGTCTTTCTCTCTCTCTTTAAATATCAATCAATAAAAATATTTAAAAAATAAATATATATGTTGATATTTACTAAGTAGGTTTGATAACCATTTTTATATGAAAATATGCATAGAAGACAAGTCTCATTTTATTTAAGGCATAATAGCATCTTATCAAATGTTATGCCCTTCTTTCTCTCTATTTATTGAAATTAGGTGAAGAAATGTGTCAAAAATATCATTTTTGCTCTGAAATATTTAATGATTTCCCCCTACTCAAATGGTAAAATCTACTCTTCCTAGTCTGGCTTTCAACATCCATCACCATCTGGCCTCAGTTTACTAATTTCACTTTTCCCACTGTTCAGTTATGCAAGTCTTCTATTCTTTGAAAAATAAAAATAAAAGGGCAATAAGTAATTTTGAAAAACAAAGCACACTAAATTTACGTGTCTGATTTTGATGTAATTCTCTCATATTAATAGCTCATCTTTCTTCTACCAGGGATTGAAGAAGAAGTTTTGATATTTTTAAAATGTTAAAGAAGTAAGTCCTTGTTAGGGAATGGCCACTTTCTTTTCGTGGGACAACTAACTCTTGTGTCTTGTAGGGAGTGTATATTTGGAGGCAAAATAATAGAAAACAATGAAAAATATCTAAAATATTTTTCTAAATATCTAAATAAAATATCTAAAATAAATGAAAATACAATCTAAAAATTGTATTTTCTTGCCTTTCTATCATACTTTAAAATCTCTGAAATATCTTCACATGAATCTTCTTGCTTAATCCCTGAAAATAAGCCTTTTAATTAGATGCTGTTGACTGAATTGTGTTTCTCCCTACATTCATTTGTTGAAATCCCAGTCTTCACTGTGACTGTATTTGGAAATAGGGCTTTTAGGAATTCATTAGGGTTAAATGTGGAAATGAGAATGGGGTCTTAATCCAATAGGACTGATGACCTTATAAGGAGAGGAAGACATCTTCCTTTCCCCACTTCCAGCCAGGCATACGTACTGAATTCTCACCAGAATCTGACTCTGTTGGACTTTGATCTGGGATTCCCAAGTCTCCAGAACTAAATATGTTTGCTGCCCAGTCTGTAGTATTTTGTTATTGCAGCCTCAGCAGTCTAATACAATGGGTAATTTGGGCTATTCACTTATGATCTATGAACCTCAGTTTCTCATTTCCAAAATGGGTAAAATATCCATTTAATATAGATGTTAGGATTAAATGAGATGTTTGTACAGTGTTTAGCAGAATGTCCAACCTGTAACATGTACTCCGCCACTGATATCTATTAGTGTTTATTGATATGTCAGTTTACTTACCTGGATTTAAAAATTTTTATTTTTATTATTATTGATTTTAGAGAGAGAGGAAGGAAGAGGGAGAGAGAAACATTGATTTGCTGTTCCACCTACTTACGCATTAATTGGTTGATTCTTGCAGGTGCCCTGACCAGAGATAGAAACTGCATCCTTTGTATCCAGACGATGCTCTAACCAACTGAGGTACCGGGCCAGGAATTCCCTGGATTGTTAATACAATTATACTCCTTGTGTGTGATCCATGGATGAATTTTTGAAATGCTTCATTTTGGAGATGAGATATGTTACTATGAAAACTATAGTTTTAGTAGCCACATAAACCTGGCTTTAAATACAAACTCTGACTTATAGGGGTTATGTGACCTTGGAAAAGTTAGTATTCATTTTTTACATATGTGAAAGAACTTCTATGTTTCTCATCTGTGAAAAAGAGAAAAGAATCTGCTTTAGGGTTGTTGAACACACAAACATGCATATAAAATAGATATATAGATGAAGGCATATATATTTATATAGAGAGGGATAGTAGAGTGTCGAATATGTAAGCTATTCAATAAATGATAATTTAATATTGTATTTAAGGTGATAGTTTCACTGAATGACATTTTTATTTTTTAAACATAATAAAAATTAGAAAATTCTAAGTTGAATAAAAATTTAAACAATTGAATAAAAATTTAAACAAAAAAAAATTTAAAAAGAAGTTCTGTGTCTGTATCACAGAACTGGGCTAGGTATTCAGTGCTTTTTTTATTTCCAAAATACACCATCATGGGCAACATATAGGAGTCTTAGTCTTTTGATATGGACAATTTTAAATATATGAATGTGTAAGAGTTTCTTTTTTTTTTTCTTAAAATGGTTTTATGATTTTAGCTACTAAGACCATTTAAAAAATTTTTCCATTATTTATCCCCCTATATCCCCTTCCACCTGCAGTGTGGAGATTGCTGTGGGTGGGGCGGGGGGGTGGCAGAGGTGTAAGAGAGTTTCTGAAACTATTTAGAGATTACTCAAAACTCAGATTTAGAATATTTGGTTAGTTAGGCTTTTGTCTAGGTGTTGGTATGCTACCATATCATCACTGAAGAACCAGAGATCTCTTTTGGAAAAGATAGAGTAACATTCAGTAAGAAACCTCTTGATACACATCAAGCACATTTCTTTTCAAGTGTGTTCTTCTTAATGTAATTGTATAGAAACAGGTTGTTTTTTCTGGAGAGCTTTTGTCTTCAGGTGGATTGCCTGAAAGTAGACTCAGATAGAGAGGTGCATGCAAAAGATTTACTGGTGATTGCTCTTGGGAGCTAGATCCCTGAGGAAATGAGGAGGGCAGAATTGGGCAGGAGGAGAAGCTTACTTGCAATGCGGTGCAACTGAGGCTGACTGGCTCCAACTGGACTGAGGTGGGAGTATCCTTGAACTGGATCAGCCATTTTGAATTGTTGCAAACTGAAGCAAGGGGCTTGACCTTTATACAGTAAGGTCATTCCATTCATCAAGGTGTTCCCCACGGGAGAGGATATTAATTGGGGGAGGCAGTTCATTGCAGCCAAAGGCTCTGAGTGTCAGCAGAGGCCATTTTAACTGGGTTAGGGGATGGCTGGGCCTGACCCTGAAGCAGGATCTATGTAGACTACCAGTAGTGTGTCTCTTATTGTTGCTTATTTCTTAGTTGAAATAGTAATTTTATTTTGTGTCATCAAAACCTGTTCCTGAGGTAATAGGGTGTCGCAAAGAGCAAAATGTGAATTTGAAAGACGAGAAGGTGGTGGCAGGGACAACAAAGGGGTTAATCATGTTTGTAAGAGAAGTATTCCACACAAGCGCATTTTATAATTTAGAAGGACGGCTGGATCGAAGGGTGTAGACAGTGGTAAGCCAATTTGTCTTCACCTGTAATGTTTTTCTTTTATTTTAAGTTTAATTTTTAATTAAATCTATTGGGGTGACATTGTTAATAAGATTATGTAGGTTTCAAGTGTACATTTCTGTGATACATGATCTGTATATTGCATTGTGTGCCCACCACCCAAAGTCAAATCATCTTCTGTTACCATGTATTTGGTCCCCTTACCTTTTACTACTCCCATTCCACCGTTTTTCCTCTGGTAACCAATACACTGTTGTCTGTGTCTATGAGTTTCAGTTTTGTATCCCACATATGAGTGAAATCAGATGGTTCTTAGCTTTTACTGACTGATTTATTTCACTTAACACAATATTTTCAAGGTCCATCCTTGTTGTCGCAAATGGCAGTATTTTGTATTTTCTTATGGCTAAGTAGTATTTCAAAGTATATATGAGGTCTGTCCAGGAAGTATCCAGCCATGTACTATGAAAAATAGAGACATTTATTGAAGAAGATACAAGAAACATTGTACATAGGACAATGATGCCTCAGTCCCCTTCAAAGTAGGTACTTTGGGACCTCACACAGTTCTCCCAATTGCCATCAACTATCCCGTCATATTTTCCTGAATCTCATTGGTGGTCTGAAATCTCTTCCCTTTCAAAGGTGATTTTAGTATTGGGAAAAGCCAGAAGTCTCAGGGCATCAAATCTGGGCTGTAGGGGTGCTGTTTCACCTGGGAGATTTGATGTTTCACCAGAAAGCTCTGCACGAAATGTGATGCCTAAGTGGGTGTGTTGTTGTGATGAAGCTGCCAGTCACCAGCTGCCCATAGCTGTGGCCTTCTGAATCATTTGAATAGCTTCTGTGGAGGACTGTTCAAACTTAACACAAAATTTGATGCATATTCGTTGCTCTACTCCCTCACTCATTTTGAATGCAATGGCCACACAGTACACATGCTCACTCAACAGCATCTACTGCCCCGCCCACCTGACTAGTGCAATGAAGTCATTTTTCATGCATGCACACTCCAGTCCACTCTTCCTGACTGCCAAGTTACATCGATGTGGTTCAAATCATTCTTGTTATATTAGCAATGATTGGACTTTATTCAGGTAGACCTTGTATGTATCACATTTTCTTTATCCTACCATCTTTTGAAGGACATGGGTTGTTTACACGTCTTGCGCACTGTGAATAGTGCTGCCATGAACATAGGGGTGCATATATCTTTTATGTTATCAAGTCTTTTGGGTTGATACCCAGAAGAGGGATTGCTGGGTCATATGGTAACTCTATTCTAAATTTCTTGAGTAACTGCTATACTGTTTTCCATAGTGGCTGTACCAGTTTACATTCCTACCAGCAGTGAATGAGGATTTCTTTTTCTCCACAACCTCTCCAACACTTGTTATTACTTGTCTTGTTGATAATAGCCATTT
The DNA here is from genome assembly GCA_004026545.1 of Mormoops blainvillei. Taxonomy (NCBI): domain Eukaryota; kingdom Metazoa; phylum Chordata; class Mammalia; order Chiroptera; family Mormoopidae; genus Mormoops; species Mormoops blainvillei. The sequence goes on along the minus strand of PVJD01006604.1, from coordinate 36,421 downwards.
TAACAGGTGTAAGGTGGTATCTCATTGTAGTTTTGATTTACATTTCCCTAATAGCTAGTGAAGTTGAGCATCTTTTCATATCTCTTGGCCTTTTGTATGTCTTCTTGGGAGAAGTGTATGTTCAGGTCCTTTGCCCACTTTTTAATTGTATTTGTTTGGTGTTGAATTGTATGAGTTCTTTATATATTTTGGAATTTTGGATATTAATCTCTTGTCAGTGCTGTTTTCTGCAAATATCACCTCCCATTTGGTTGACTGCCTTTTTGTTTTGTTGGTTGTTTCTTTTGCTGTGCAGAAGCTTTTTTGTTTGATATAGTCCCATTCATTTATTTTTCTCTTTCGTTCCCTTGCCTTTGGGGTCCAATTAATAAAATTTTCTCTAAGACCAAGGTCCGTGAGTTAAGTACCTATGTTTTGTGTTATTTCAGTTTTTATATTTAGGTCCTTGGTCCATTTTAAATTAATTTTGTACATGGGGACAAACTGTAGTTTATTTTTATTCTTTTGCATGTGGCTATCCAATTTTCCTAGCGCCATTTATTGAAGAAACTTTCTGTTCTTTATTGTATCTTTTTTTCTCATTTGTCAAAAACTGTTTGCCCATAAATGTGTGGTTTTATTTCTGGGCTTTCAATTCGGTTTCATTGGTCTGTGTGTCTTTCTGCCCATACCATGCTGTTTTGATTATCATTGCTCTGTAATATAATTGAAAGTCAGGGAGCGTGTTACCTTTGGCTTCATTCTTTTTTCTCAGGATTGCTATTCGGGGTCTTTTGCTGTGCCATGCAAATCTGATGATTTTCTGCCCTATTTCTGTAAAAATGACATTGGGCTTTTGATGGTGATTGCATTAAATCTGTATATTGCTATAGGTAATTTAGACATTTTAACTATGTTGATCCTTCTAATCCATGAACATGGAATATCTATCAATATCATGTGTCTTTTTCTTTTTTTAAAATATTTTATTTATTTTATTTTTAGACAGAGGGGAAGGGAGGGAAAAAGAGAGGGAGAGAAACATCAATGTGTGATTGCCTCTTGCGCGCCCCCTACTGGGGACCTGGCCCACAACCCAGCCATGTGCCCTGACTGGAGAATCGAACTGGTGACCCTTTGGTTTACAGGCTGGCGCTAATCCACTGAGCTACACCAGCCAGGGCTCATGTGTCTTTTTCGATCTCTTTTAATAATGCTCTGTAATTTTCCAAATATAGGTCCTTCACGTCCTTTGTTAAGTTCATCCCTAGATATTTTATTCTTTTTGTTGCAATTGCAAAAGGAATGGTTTTTTAAAATTTCTTTTTTCTGAAATTTCATTGTTAGTATATAGGAATGTAGTGGATTTTTGTACATTGATTTTTTTTTATCGTGCAACTTTTCTGTATTTGTTTATTGTTTCTAATAGTTTTTGGTAGTGTCTTTATATTTTTCTATAAATAAAATTATGTCTTCTGCATAAAGTGACACTTCTTCATTCTCAGTTTGGATGCCTTTTATTTCTTTCTCTTGCCAGATTACTCTGGCGAGGACTTCCAGTACTGTGTTGAACAAGAGTAGTGAGTATGGGCATTTTTGTCTTATTTCTGTTTTAGAGGCAAAGCTTTAATGTTTCTCCACTGAGTATGATATTGGCTGAGGGATTGTCATATATGGACTTTATTATGTTGAGGTACTTTCCTTCTATGACCATTTTATTGAATATTTTAATCCTAAATGGATGTTATATCTTATCAAATATTTTTCTGCATCTGTTGATGAGATCATATGATTTTTAGCCTTTATTTTGTTAATGAACTGTATTAACTTGATTGATTTGCATGTCTTGAACCATCATTGTGCCCCTGGAATGAAGCCTACTTGATTTTGATGTATTGTTTTAAAAAATATATTGTTTTATTAGATTAGCTAGTATTTTGTTTAGGATTTTTGCATCTGTATTCATCAGAGATATTGGTCTATAGTTTTCTCTTTTTGTGTTATCCTTGCCAGATTTTGGTATCAGGGTTGTGTTGGCCTCATAAAATATATTAGGAAAGGGTGTGGTGTGAACATGGGGGAGCAAAAGAAAACAACAAAATATGCAACTGTAAAGTGAATACTTAGTCTGGGAGGTCAGAGGCTTAAAGAAAACAATAGATTAAAACCTAAAAAGAAAGAAAAGAAAGATCCTAGTGCACTCAAAGAAAGAGAAGCCCCCCAATGCCCTTCCTGCTTATTCTTTCAATATAATGCACAACTGAGCCCACCTTACCACATCCTGCTTGATATTAACTTTATCAACTTTTCTATTAAGGCTAAACTGGACTTGGTACAGTCAATGACGGTCTGTCTCTGTGCCAAGTGTATCCCTTGTATAACTGACTGTGTAATGGCTGAAATTGAGATATTGTGGCAGAAGTGTCAAGTGGATCTAAGGATTGCCAAGGATCCAAGAATTTGAATGATTACCATGCACATACAAAGGAACCTATGCAGATGACTATTCAGCACAGAGAGTAACTCAGCACAAGTGTTACACTGTGGCCACAGTTGACCTGGACCTTAATGGAAGACTCAGGAATATTCCTGGAGTTCCCATCATGTACATTTCTAACCACAGTTATGGAGCCCCTCACTTCTAATACTTAAAAGACCAAATTCCTCTGCTTCCCTTCGACCAATTTTCTCTGTTACCAGTTTATTAAACATGCTACAGAGTGAGTTTATGTATATAGGTTTATATATTTACATATATAAACATAAACTTCTTTGAATATTTGGTAGAATTCACTAGGTAAGCCATCTGGTCCTTGACTTTTATTTTTGGGGGGAGTTTTTCTTTAAAGATTTAATTAATTTATTTTTAGAGGTGGGGAAGGGAGGGAGAAACAGAGGGAGAGGAACATCGATGTGAGAGAGAAACATGATGGTTGCTTTCATATGTACCCTGACCAGGGACTGAACCTGCAACCCAGGCTTGTGCCCTGACCAAGAATTGAAAATGGCAACCTTTTGCTTTGTGGGATGATGCCCAACTGAGTCATACCAGTCAGGGCTTTTTGGGAGGTTTTTGATAGTTGTTTCAACTTCCTCACTGTTGATTATCTGTTTAGATTTTCCAGTTTTTCATGATTCAGTCTAGGAAGGTTATATATTTCTAGGAAATTATTCATTTCTACTAGGTTACTGAATTTGGTGGCATATAGTTTTTCATAGTATTCTAGTATGATCCTTTGTATATCTGTGATGTCTGTGGTAACTATTCCTTTTTCATTTCTGATTTTGTTTATATGAACCTTTGCTCTTTTTTTCTTAGTATAGTGAGGGGTTTTTCAATTTTATTAATCTTTTCAAAGAACCAACTCTTTGTTGTATTAATTTTTATATAGTCTTTTTGTTCTCTAATTCATTTCTGCTCTAATTTTTATTATTTCCTTTTTTTCTACTTATTTTGGGTTTCTTTTGTTCTTCTTTTTCCCATTCTTTAAGATGTAATCTTAGGTTGTTTATTTGGGATTTTTATTTCTTGAGATAGGCCTATAGTGACAGAAACTTTCCTCTTATTACTATTTTCACTGCATCCCATAAGTTTTGATAAGTTGCATTGTAATACTCATTTGTCTCTCTATGTCTCTTGATCTCACCTTTTATTTCTTCTTTTACCCAGTCATTTTTTAGTAGTATGTTACTTAATTCCCACGTATTTGTGGGGTTTTTTTACTTCCTTTTTGTAGTTGACTTTGAATTTCAAAGCATTGTGGTTGGAAAATATGCTTGATATGATTTCAATCTTCTTAAGTTTGTTGAGGCTAGTTTTGTGACCCAACATATATACTACTCTTGAGAATGTTTCATGTGCATTGGAGAAGAATGTATAATCTGATATTTTGGTATGAAAGGTTCTGTAAATATCAGTTAAATTCATTTGGTCTAATATGCCATTAAGACCTATATTTCTTTATTGATTTTCTGTTTGGATGATTAATCTAGAGCTGTCAGTGGAGTATTTAGGTCTCCTACTGTGATTATTTTTGTCAGTTTCTCCCTTTAGTTCTGCTAGTAGGTGTTTTATATATTTTGGAGCTCCTCGATTGGGTACATATACATTGAGAAGTGTTATGTCTTCTTGATGTAGTGTCCCCCTTTGTCATTATAAAATGTCCATCTTTGTCTCTTCTTACCTTTGTTATTGTGAAATCTATTTTGTTAGATATAAGTATGGCTACACCTGCCTTTCTGTGGGTGTTATTTTCCTGGAGAATCATTTTCTACCCTTTCACTTTGAGTGTATCTTTGTCTTTGCAGCTTAGATGTGTTTCCAGAAGGCAGCAGATGTCAATATTTTGTTTTTTTGATCCAGTCTGCTACTCTGTGATTTTTTTTTTATTGGTGAATTCAGTCCATTTACATTTAGGGTGATTATTGATGTATAAGTATTTCTTATAGCCATTTTATGTTTTGATTTCTGGTAGCTCTGTGCCTCTGTTGGTTCTTTTTCTTTGCATGTCTGTTGTTTTTGTTTGGTAGTATTCCATACTTTATTTCCCTATTTCCTCTTTGTTTAAATTATGTGTCTCGGGTTGTTTGTTTGTTTGTGCATGTGTGTGTGTGTGAGTGTGTGATTACCAGTAGGTTCACGAAAGACAAAGTTTCATATATATAGTAGTCCTTTTTATTTTGAATGCATCTAATCTCCATCCTTCTTTGCAAATTCAGACTTTTACCCCTTACCCTTTTTTGTTTTTGTTGTCACAAATTATTCCTGTTTATGCTTTAAGTTTGTTGATTATCTTACTTGTAGTTTTGTGACTTTTTGTTCTTTGTTTCAAGTAGAATAACCCCCTTGAGTATCTCCTGCAATAGAGGTCTTCTGGTTAAATTCTCTTAGCTTCATATGTCTGAAAAAGTCTATTTCTTCTTCATATCTAAAGGATAATTTGGCTGGACATATTTTTCTTGGCTGGTAATTTTCTGTGTCAGTAGTTTGACTATTTGGTTCCACTCTCTTTTAGCTTGTAGTTTCTACTGAGAAATCGGATGATAACATAATGGGTTTTACTTTATAGGTTACTTTCTTCTTTTCCCTAGGTGCCTTGAGAATTCTTTCTTTGTCATTAATTTTTGGCAGTTTTAGTATAATATACTTTAGAGACGGCCTCTTTGGATTGAAGTATTTAAATACACTGTTTGCTTCTTGGTTTCAAGGATCTAGCTCATTCCATAGGTTTGGGAAGTTCTTGTCAATTCTTTGTTTGAATAGGCTCTCCATTCTCTTTTCTCTCTTTCTTTTCTTCTTCTGATATGCCTATTATTCTTTATTGCTCTTTCTTATGGAGTCAGATGGTCCCCCTAGAGTTCTTTTACCTTTTTTATGCTCAGGTCTCTCTCTGCTTTTATTTGTATCATTTCTAGATCCCTATCTTTGATATCACTAATTCTTTCCTCTATCTCTTCAGCTCTATTTTCTATGCTTGCTAGTTCATTCTTGATTTTTTTAATTGAGTTATTCATCTCCAGAATTTCCATTTGATTCTTTTTTAAAGTTTTGATCTCTTTGGTAAAGTACTCATTTGTTGGTTGATTTATTTTTTGAATTCATTGAATTGCCTGTCTATGTTTTCCTGCATTTTGTTGATTATTTTCAGAATTGCAATCTTAAATTCTGTGTCATCTTAAGTCACATATATCCATGTCTTTAACTTTGTTGTCTGGAGGCTTTTCATTTTATTTCTAAGCTGCTTGGTTACCTTGGTTATTCATGGTATTAGATGGATCTCTTCTCTGCCTAGGCATCTATGTATTAGCGACACTTCTCTAGTAGATTGATGTCTTTCAATTGTTTTCCAGTAGGTGGGGCTGAATTATAAGATTTTTGAACTTTCTTGCACTTTTCTGGCTTTTCAGGTCTTCCCAGGGTGGTGGAAGAGACCTGTCCTCCCTGGGAAGGTGAGTGCCTCCCCTGTCATCTGGTGGCACCTGTCCCAGGGGACCAACCCTACAGGGGAACACAGTGGACGGTGGGGCTCCAAGTCCGTGAAATTTCAGTGCTGCCTTCCACAGCCAGGTGCTGCCATCAGTGTAGCAACAATGAGTGCCGGTTGGGTGAGATGGAAGAATCTGGCCACCTCTTTTGTTGCTTAGCCCTCCTTCAATAGCCACCAGTTGACCTTGGCAATGTCCCCTCTGTGCCTCCACCAAACCTGGGATTAGTCACAAAATGTACCTGTCCATTCAGGGAAAAAGTGACCCTGTAGTACCAGTTTTGGGCCTTGCAGGTAATGTGCTCTGCAACCCCACCCAGAGGATAAAGGGAGGAGAGCTCTGGGAGGTTAATGGGTGACCAGACTTCATGGCATGGTTTCTCTGGAAAGCCAATTGCCAGATAACCAGTGCTGCACCTCGGTGCTTCATCCCTGCTCAAGTCACTGGGCTCAGCCACAGCTTGTACTGTCCACTCCTGCAGGAATGCTTACTAAATCTCTTTGATCCTCCCTGTCGAAGGGAGTGCTGGCCACAGCCTGCTTCCTCCTCTCTGGGCTGAACCTCTCTGTGAACTCCTGGCTGCAGGCTTGCCTCCGTGGCTCCTTTGAACTCTTCTACCTTCTTGCCTCCCTGGTTTGCTTGGCTTACCCACCTTTAGATGTTTTAATGTGTGGATCTCTCAGATGTGTTGGTGCATCGAGCAGGGACTCCTTTGTTGAATTTTATTTGTTCAAACTGTTGAAACAAATTGGTAATTATTTGCTACCAATTTGCAAAACACTTTGACAGTAAAGCTGGATTAATTGATCATATAAGATGTGTTATTTAATTATTTAGTTTTCATGGTTATACATCATTTAGTCTTGGGTACAATAATTGAGTACTAGAGTAAATAATTTTGTGCTTATAATGCAGTACTGAGCTTTCTCCACTTGGTGGCTTCAGGGATTGATGTTCTGATCAATTTTATTTTGAGAACTTCATTTATTTTAAATTAAGATTTAATTATCTGAACTATGTTAAATTCTTTATTTATTGTTGTTAATATTTTTCTAAACACATTACCACTATTGGAATTAAGCAGCTTATATTACATTCTTGGAACCACATTTAGGCAACATTTTTAATATTGGCTTTCAAAATATTGAAATAATTTTTTTACGCTTAGTTTGACAGTTGTATTAAATTCTGAAAGTGGATAATTTATAGTTTTGGATTTAAATATGAATTTTCAAATTAAGTTTTGTGAGCAAAATAATATTCCAACTAATACTTTAACTTGGGAAATGTATGAAACCATCAGTTGAGTGCCCTAGAACTGGTAATAATATTATTATTATTTTTTGCTTGTTTCCTTCTAATAAGTACATATTTACTTGGGAGCCAAGAATAATTTTATAGAATAAACTCTGAAGGAAAATCATCGTGGTAATATAGTATAAAATCAATTCCTTTCTCACTTTAGCTCTAAAGAAGGATATTAAATGCTAAATCTTAAACCTTTTCCCATACTTTAACATTATGTGTATCATTTTCAGTATGTGACACATTTTTCTACTTTCATGGCATATATTTCTCTAGTTACATATTGGTCTAAGTTAAATTTTTTTTACTGCTAAGTTTAAATAGCTTTCTTTTTCTGGGAATAAATACTGTGACTGTCATAAAAGATACAGTATGTATTGTTCTCAGTAACATTTATTTTTATCTGAAATTCATATGTTAACAATACAAACAATTGAACAAAGGCCCTGCCTCCAGTAAACTCAAAATAAGAGAGATAAATGTATTTTTATACAAGATTTATTTTTTAAAAATTAGCTTAGAAATTAAGTTTCTTTACTCTTTTTCTATTAATAATTTAATGACATAAAAAGTTGATATAAATGTATCATTATTGGAGGACTCAAACATTGTGTAAAACAGAAGTAGTAGCTACAATTTACAATGTCACTAAACATTAATTCGATGTAGAATTTTTTACCTTATGTATATATATTTTAAAGATTTTATTTATTTAATTTTCAGAGAGAGGAAGGGAGGGAGAAAGAGAGAGAGAGAAACATCATTGTGTGGTTGCCTCTTGCATGCCCCCCGAACTGGGCGCCTGGCCTGTACCCTGACTGGGAATCAAACTGGTGACCCTTTGATTCACAGGCTGGCATTCAATCCACTGAGCCATACTGGCTGAGGGATTTTTTACCTTATATATTTTATAACAAAAGTTCCTTATTGTACCTCAAAGGGCATACATATTTAGAAGTTTGAAAGTTTCATCTTAGTGAATTTCATCCAATTGTTTGATTGGGATATCTATATTTAAACTTTTCAGGTGAACTACTGTGTAAACAATTTGAATGAACAATGCTAAAATGCCTATTCTGATACATGTTTCCTTGTATCCTCTGACAGTTTTCCTAGGTTTTAAACCTTGAATTAGAATTCATGGGCTGTGGGTTATGAACATTGTTAACTTTATTAAGCAATACCAAGTTTCTTTCCAAAGTAGTATTTAACACTTTGCCCCCTAACAGCAGACTAGGGAAGTTCCTGTTGCTTCTTATCTTCACCAGCACTTGGTATGGAGAGACACTTGGTATTTTGTTGTTGTTACCAATCTGATGTGTTATTTTCTTTTTGTTCTTCTGACTACTAGTGAAAATGAACATTTTTCTTTTGTTTATTGGACATTCATGTTTCTTCTTCTGAGAATTTCCTATTTATACCATTTGCTCATTTTCCTATAGGATTGTTTATTATGTTGATTTGTGGGAGTACTTTAAGTATCCTGTATGCTATTGATTTAAAAGTTGTGTGCATTTTAAATGGTTTCCCTCAGCAGGTGTGCTTGTGGGGTTATGTTTTTAGCCACTTTATAACATCTTTTGTTGCTCACAGTTTGTAATTTTAAATGAAGTTAAAAATATCAAGCACTTCCTTTTTTTGTCTGTGCTTAATTAATATCTCGTGTAAGAAATCCTTTTCTATACCAAGATCATAAAAATTTGACCCTTATAGGCTTTTTTTCATATAGTAAATCTATTTCACCCAGATCCATTTATTGGATAGTGAATCATTCTGCCATTGATTTTTATATAACCTCAGTAATATATTAAGTATGCATTAAGGGATCTCTGGGCTTTCTATTCTACTTTATTGGTTTATTTATTTATTTTTTCTATCCCAGACCAACACAATACAACACTTTATGTCTTTGTGACTAGGAAGTTTTGATATATGAAGGCTGGACCTCCCGTCTTGTTCTTAATAGATGGTTTTTACCCTGGCTGGTAAAAGCTCAGGGATTGAGCGTTGGCCTGCGAACCAAAGCGTCACTGGTTTGATTCCCCAGTCAGGGCACATGCCTGGGTTGCAGGCCAGGTCCCCAGTAGTGGACGCCTGAGAGGCAACCACAGATTGATGTTTCTCTCTCTCTCTTTCTCCTTTTCTGTCTAAAAAGAAAATAAATAAAATCTTAAAAGAAAAAGATGGTTTTGTTTATTTTTAGCTACTTCAAATTGTCCACATGAATTTTAAAATCTTTTTTCCCCAAAGAATTATTGTATTTTGAATGAAATTATACTTAATTTATATTTATTTACAGAGCAATTGGCATCTTATGATACTGTTTTAATCCATGAACATGGTATATTTCCCTATTTACTTAGGTATTGTATTATACTTTTTAGTAATGTTTCAAAATTTTCTCTGTAGAGTTTTCACAATTTTTAAAATTTGGCTTATTGCTAGATACGTCATGGCTTTTGTTGTTATAGTGAATTAGAAATTTGCTTTTTTCTATTACTACTGTTATTTTATACATATATTTTAAAATACTCATGTGTGTAAATTCACTTTCAGAATGAGACAATACGTAGTGGAATTAAAAAAATCCTTCTTTAGTGATATGAAAATTTCCTTAAATTATACCATATTTGTTAAAACAAAATGTAAAATTCTGACTTTAAAGTTTTAAGTTCTTTGTATTAAAATGACTAAATAAAATGAGCACTAGAAAGGGATAATTTTATTTTGTCACATTAACTTGGTCTTCTGTATGTTATAAACATTTGATTTGGATTTATAATTTCTATCCTTTGTTTAAAAGCTTTCTATCAAGTTATTTTCTTCTACTTTCAGGCTATTTGAATGAACAAAATTTAAGAAGTAGCTATTTCCACCTTTTGGTTTCTTCTAATTTTATTTATTTATTTTTGCTATATGATATCTTTAATACCTGGATCTGTTGCTCTTCACTTTGTTCATACTATTTACAGCTGGATTTAGCCAGAGAGAGTCTAGTCCCTGCTTTGTCTTCGGCCAGGCCTTGGGCATCACTCACACTGAATATGATGTGAATGATGTCCCAGTGGCTGTGGAACAGAGGTCCCCATTGGTCCTCAGAGAAAGCAGTTTTAACACTTTTGCAATTTCTCCTGGCCTTCACCTTCATATATCTAAAGAATATATTTATATCTCTATTTCTTGATTTTTTAGACTTAATTATCATTTAATCCCTGTATGAAAGATAAAGATTTAACTGTTACACAGTCTCCTTCAATTTAATTGTATCACAGATTTTGCTTTAGTCAATATAGAAGTTATATTACTATCATTACTAATTATTGTCCAGAGTTTAGTCACATAGAAATTGACCACATTCCCTTTCTCACTCAGATTTTAATTTATCCTGGACATAGCTGTAATTTCATTTCACGTGGGCGGGGGGTGGGTGGTCTTAGATGCCTATCACCAATTCTGTTGCTCATTCTCTGAAAAAAACTATAAAATTCTTCTCAGTGGGTCAAAACACCTGGAAATGTATCATTTCTATGTGTTTTCATTTGCCTTCTGGCAATGTCCATTTTTCTGCTTTTTGGGATGTTGGTTATTCTTCTGGCTTGATGCACAGCTGCCTTTCAGGAAATTCCTTTCATCACATTCCTAGGAATTTCCTTTGACTTTCTTGCTTTTTAAGTCTCCTGTCTCCAGAACCCCTTGTCTTCTTTTTTCATGGCAAATTTCCTTGTTTCAGTGGAAGCTCTGTGAAGAACATCCCACTCTGCATGAACTGGGGAAGATTTCTCAGAGGAGATGAAAATGGAGATTTGTTTGAAGACTGTATATGAGTTTTCCAGAAAAGACTTCCCCATGCAGTGAAAAGTGCATATATAATGACTCATAAGCATTAAAGAATTTGTAAGTAGATCAGTGAGAAATTCAGTAGTTTATTAGGTATAGGTTTTGGGGATGTAGAAGTTGATCTTTTGGGGCTGTAGTTTATGACCAAATTTTGAAGAGCAATATGTGGCATGCTAAAGATTTTGAAAGTTTTTCTTAAAGACCATATTGATCTGAAAGAACTTTTTTAGAGAAGAGACATAATTACATAATAAATGCTTTCTAATGAATGTAATTCCGGGAGCATTTTATTAGAGAATGGACAAGAGTGGAAGCAGGTGTGGCCAGAGGCAGCAGTTAGGAGGCCATTGAATTTGTCAGGTTGAAAGGTAATAAGGGATTTTAGTACACGTACAGGCAAGAAGCTTAGCCAGGTTTGAGAGAAATTTTATTTACTTGGATGGGCATGCCAATTCATGAGAAACTTGAGAAGAGAGATAGATGTCTTTGAGAAAGACTGCCATTAACTCTGATAGAGATTAGATGTGGAGGAATAAAGATGGGAAAGTAAGAAAATAAGTTTAGCATGCACATAATAAGATTTGAAGACCATGGTAAGACACCGATATGGAAAATCTTGGCAACCAAATGAAATATGAAAAGATTATCATGATCAATATGGTGTTGTGGCTATGCAGGGTTATGAGATTATTCCAGTAATGGGAAGGTTCTCAGCATCACCTGGAGAATATTTTAAAAAATATCCCTGTTTTTCCTCTTATGGAGATTCTTATATATTTCCTCCTAAGTGAAATTCAAGTATGACAAATTTTATCCTTATAGCTTAGTTTTTAACTCTCCTTTTAGTAGGAGAGAATAATTTTGGATGTGTGTTGTTGTATAATGACCTTTAGGTTATCCCATCTCTATTTGCCTTTCCCTTGCAATAGACAGCAGTAGTTGCAGAATAGAGATATATTTTCAAATTCAAAATTTCTAGTTTTCAAAATTATCACTTTGTAATTTGAATAATAGATTACCTAGAGGAAATGGATTTGATCTGATTAAATACATTAAAGATATTTTTGAAGAAAAAAAATAAACTTGATTCTTTCCATTTATCTAAACCTAAAACCTCCATTTAGATTTTAAATTGCTCTCAATTACTTGCTAATGTATTCCTGCAGTTAAATTATATATACTTATACCGTCATATTCTGAGGATTGCTAAACTTTGATATGTTACATTGACATAGGCAAATGTAAACCTTATTTTATTTGTAGAAGACAGCAACATAGATTTCAAATGGATTTTCCAAGTGGGTAGATAATAGAGTTTGGAATAAAACTTTAAATTTTAACATCTACCTTATCTCCTGAAAAACACCTTGTAAGCAAATGCTGTTTACTCAACAGCAAAACCTTTTTTTGGGGGGGTGGGCAACATAGTTAGTGGACTGAATGAAAGCAATCTTTTTCACTAGTTATGTTTATTTTTAGGGTGTTGTCTTGTTTGAGAAGTAGTTTTCAGATTTAATTATTTAACCATGTCACCTTTCCTGTAAGCATTTATGTAAAAGTTTCCATAATGCAAAAAAAAAAAAGAGTGGTCTTAGTGACAGTGTGAATTAAGACTTGATTTGGTGAGAGAGGGAAATGAGCCAAGGGTGTTCTCTTATGTAGCTTTGTAAAGCTGTTTTGATTCTTCTAATACCACACAAATCGGGGCTAAATACTATCAGATACTTCAAGGAGTGTCTTCTAGAAACTATGTTAGGACCTTCTTCTTGACTGGTTTTCCAACTTTCATGTTTAAACAGATTTATTCCTTTCAAAAAAGGGTATGTTTACTGAACATTGGCAAAATGCAATTATGTTATTCCCCTGATTCATTCATTAATGTAACAAACATTTACCGACCAGCTACTCTCTACTAGTCAAGTCATTGCTTTGTTAGAGTATCATAAAGTACTCATTGCTTTGATGATTTAGCAGGTTCAAACTACTGTTTTCAAGATGTCTGTAAGACTTTACTTTTTTAAGATTAAGGCCATGATGGAATTGCTGAACATAATATTTTTATTTTTAACTTCTAGGTTGAATGATATGTAAATCTTGAGCACACCAAATCAAATTTATATATATATATTATATGCATATGCATACATATGAACTTTATATATAATATGTATTTTACATATATATATATCGTAATATCTGTTATCTGATATCTGGCTTAGGTAAAAACCTATAATTATTAAATAGTAAACATTTCCTGATTATTTCTAGCTTCAATCTATTTATAATCCACATGTATTGTATTATTCTAGGCTTACTATCTATCCCCGTTTCCCCTTCCCTTTCAATAAGAGAACAGTGTTTGATAAGGAACAGTCATTTCTTCTCTGAGAGTTCTTGCTTGTAGTACCATTATCAAGAGTATTTGCTTTGCAGATATTCCGTTTCTAGAAAGTTCTTACGGTAGTAGAAATGATAATGGTTGTCACTTATTAAATACTTAATATGGGCTGGACAACATGTAAAACTTTGCATTTATCATTTAAAACAAGTAAGCAAATCAACGTAAGTCCAAGATGGCTCTGTTCTTTTCAGCTACACTCATCTGTGGACCCTTATTGTCTCTTAGGAATTTATTCGTTGGCTATTGCTTGAGATTATATTTCAAGGCCTTCTTAGATTTTTTTCTTTCGTTCTGTGTTAAGTGGGAGATTAAAAACAAATAAAATCCCCTAATATTGTCCTCTATTATCCTTTAGATGACTATCGCATGCAAGCCCAGAGAGGAGCTTCACTGTGTGCAAACCAGCTGAGCGCCGTCCTCCTCAGCTCCGGGTGTGGGCAGGCGGCCCCGCCCTCGGCCCTCACCCGGCAGCCCAGTGGCGCGCCGCTGCTGCGCTTCCCCTGCTTGCCCCGGCTTTTCCGAGAGGCCCCACCAGTTTCAGGGGCCTAGGCCTTGGTTCACTCCCGATTTGAAAAGGGATGTTTGAATGGCTCTGTCTCCTCTGTTTGTATGAAAAAAGAAACAGGGCTAACCATTTTATGTAAACCTCAATCTGCTGTTTGAATGAATTTCATGGTAAATGAATATAATCAAGACCAGTATTGACATTGCCTTCTTGTTTGGGGCCTAATAAAAATTTTAATCCTTCTCAGAAGATATTGAATTGCCATGTCAATAAATCTTGTTAGATGCCTAAACAAGAAGTCAATATTTATTAGATAGACATAATAATGGGACTTAGTCTTCTGTATGTTCACCATAAAAGCTAATATGCTGATGGTACTCAGCCAATGTAAATATTATTCATTAAATGTTCTTAAATTGACATAATAGATTATATAGGAACATTAATAATTACTAAATATGACTGGAATCCATTTCAGTTCATCATGGAATTCTATATCCTTCCAGGAACTTTCTGTCAGTAGCTGCTCTGTGTAACAGTTCAACATTCTCCAATAGTTTTCCTTCAGCCAAATGAATTATAGTCTTCTTTGAATGACGTAGACAAATGATGACCTTATTCGTGGTTATTCTTTATGTGTGTATGCATGTGTGTATGTTATGACAGATATTTAAATTGAAAAAAATAAACAAAGTTTGAGTTGGATATTAAAATATAATAATATGAGATTAGAAAGTGAGATGAAAAAATACGTAACATTGAAAGGAAATTTCTCATGATTATTGAACTACTTCATACAAATTCATCTGTTAGCGAACAGAGGGGAGAGAATTGGGGAAGAGATTTTTTGAGAGATAGTTAGTGCCTTGCCCTGAGTTGCCACGCCAGGAAGGTGGGAGGAATGCCGACTCCTGCAGCTCTAAGAAGAGTGCCTTTCTACAGGGCTAGCTGGAGAACTCAAGATGTCAGTCGTATAGTTGGCAGGCTGAGGCTTACCTCTCTCTGGAAACCTGGAAGATGAGATTTGGGATGAGAAGCTGCTTTGACAGTCAAGCCTGGAGGGCGCTGCTATGTTGGGATCAGCCCCTATGATGGGAGTTTGTCTAGTCAAGATATATAGGAATGCTTCCTATGCTTCTGACCTGAGTTAAATTGAAGAGCAGGCATGGAGCCATCTGAGGCCTTACTCAGCAGGGCCTCTGGAGTGGTAGAAGGACCTCTGCAGTGGGAAATAGCTGAGAGTGATGGCCTAGAAGCTGAGGAAGGGATGGCATGTGACCACTTGGAATAGAGCGGTAACCCCATGGTTACAGGTTGCAGAGGAGAGAGGAGTCCTGTAAGACATCTCAAACAAACTTACGAAAGTACCACTTAACACACAGAAGTTAGTGTCCACAGGCCTGAGGGAGTGCGAAGCCAGGCTAAAATGGTGTTAGTTTCGGTTTCTACTGCCAGCCAGGAAGGAGCTCCAAAAGTGGTTGCTCAGCTAAGAAAGAAGACCAGGGGAAACAAGAAAAGGACTATCCCCTTCTGTACTTCTGGTTCTGAAACAGAACAGAATCAGGGAAAGGGAGATCTTAGGTACAGTTGATTAAAGCTTTGGAATTGACCTCCTATTTCTGAATTGAGACTCGTGGAGACTGTTTGCAATTGCGGAATGTCCTTACTGAAGAATAAGCTGAACACTCAAGGAGTCTGCTCTAGTTTCATTGCGGGACAGGTGATATTACCCTTACTGAATACATTTTTAAAAGGAATAACTGAGATAAGCATGTTTAATACATGGCATTCTAGATCTTTGATTAAAATCTCGATGGTAAAGTGTATTAGAAAGGAGACGGATTTCATGAAGAGAGTTTGAGAGGTTATTACAATGTCTCAGCTGAGAAGTACAGAGTGTGGGTGCTTCAAGAGTGAATGGAGAAGATAGATAGAAGAGACATATGGGTAACACTGCCTTTGTAGTTTTTTTGGAGGAGTAAAAATTAGAATCAGATGTTATTTAGTAAGAATCAGATCATTTAAATTTATATATATATATGTTTTATTTTTAGTTTTTAATTTATCTTGTATTTTTCCATTATCATTTACCCCCTCTATATCCTCTTCCACTTCCACCAACACGCCTCTCTCTCTCCCCTGCAATCACCACACTGTTGTCTGTGTCTATGAACTCTTTCTCTTTTTGTCCCTTGTTTTGCTCAATTCCAGCTAATTTAAAAATAATCCTCCACTTTTTGGGTTAAATAATGTTTACTTAGCTTAATGGTTAAAGGGTGTATAAAAACACTTTAGCAGCATTATAAAGAAATTAATTCTAACATGATTAACAAATCAAAATTTTCTTTTGACCATGTAGACTATTTTTATCTTCTGCAACATTATCTTTGAAATGACTTTGTGATCAGGAGGGAGGAAAATATCCACATTAAATTTTTTCATTTCATTTAGGAGCATAGATAAGATGGTGTATTTGATTTAATACTTCTTCTTGAATGGAAAGAAATATTGAGGTAATTACTAGGTGCAGTTTAGGCATACATTATTAGATGTACATTATACTAGGAAAGCAAATAATCAAATAGAAAATAGACTCAAGAATAAATGACGAAAATGGATAGAAATATGTATAGATGTAGTGGCAACTTTGTTAAGCTATCTTGATGATAGTAATAGGGATTATTAAGCTATTTTAAAATAAAACTTATTTATTTAGGAAAAAACCCATACTAACATTGATTTTGGATAACATAGCCTTTCTCTAACAGTTTCCTTTTAATTGGAGGCAAACCTGGTAAAGATTGCTTAGCTCTGGGAATGCTTGATATTGATGCTTTATTTCTGGGCTATACATCATGAAGTTAATGGGATATGTATGAATAGTAATTGGTGACCTAGAAAGATTTAATTTATATATATTTTTAAGTGTGCATTTAAAAAAATCCCATATGGCTTTTTGTTTTCTTTCTGTGGATTCATTTTCTGCCAGTCTCATAACTATGTTGATATGATTCTCATTTTCCCACCAAGTTCAAAGTCATTCAATATGAAGCTCAGTGAATTTGGTATCCATGGGGACATAGTTTTAATACATTTTGATTGGTATTAGTGAACTGATGTGGAAGGATAACTATGAAATCTAAACTGAGAGGACAAGAGATCAAAGTCACGGGGATCAAAAAGGTGGTTTGTAATGGTTCAGGCAAGAGGCATTGAGGATCTCATTTTCTTCCAGGGTGGACCACCCTTAGCTGCAATCTCTGATGTTGAAATATTGTATCTCTTTTGAAATTGCATCTTACCTTTGCCAGAGAAAAATAGTTGGATAAGACATCTATAAACAAACACAAAAACAAAGCCACAAAAATGGTCACAGGACAAAGTTTCATGTTGTTGATAAGATTTTAGGTTAGCTCCCTTTTAACCTCTGTAAGTTTTCATAGGAACTACATATTGTATGAAGAAATTATATATTCATGGATTAAAATTTATGAAAACATACTTTGGTTGCAGTTTTATTTATTTTAAACTAGTTTAATTTAAAAAATGAAATTAGCACCTATATCTGTATAAATTGTGTCAGAAAATGACCTGTATCAATATATATTATACCATTGATATTTTTCTAGTATATAGATGACAATTTTTTAAAAATAAAAGGCTAATCTTAATCGCATACCAATATTTTGGTTTCACCTTAAATTTCGTTTGTCCAAATTGGATCTCTTCTGTAGAGTGCTTCTTTTACAGAAGGCTCCCATCAACTGCTCCTTCCAGGCCCTCTGCCTGTTTTGCTCAGGTGAATTAGGCGTGTGTGTCTGCCAGCTAAATAATCTAGTTGTACAGGGAGTGTTTTATTATTGTGTTTGTATCCTTGTGTTTGTAATTTGAAAGTTTCTTGCATGTCTAAGATCACGCAGGAGTTTTATTTTCAGACTGCCTGCGTCCCTAGGGCTGTTTCCACCACTGTTCTCTATTGCTGTTGATTTTGAGTATAGATCAGTGAAGTAAATGAAGGAGAAAAAACACACAATAGCACGTGAAACCTTTCCCCTCCCTCTTGCACTCTGTGGAAATATTTTAATAATGAAATAATACAATAATATGATAAAAGGCATAAAAGGCATCCCAAGAGCATCAAGTTCAGGAGATCAAGGAGACTGCACCACTGAATCTCATAGGTCTCCTACCATAGAAGTTCACATCACAAAGTCAGGGAGTCAAAACAGATCAATTTAAGAAGCAGAATAAAAAAGAAGAGTCTCACAATTAATGGGAATACAAAGAAACAACCCCCAATAGAAAGGAAAGGGGGAATCCTCAGAAAGAGTGCTAAGTGAAAAAGAGGCAAGTACACTTTCAGGTATTGAGTTCAAAACACTGGTTTTAAGGAAGCTCAGTGAGCTCAGTGAGAATTACCAAAAACTATAGGGAAACTACGAGGAACTTACTGCAAACTATATCAGCATGGAAAAGGACATAGAAACTATCAACAAGAGCCAAGAGGAAATGGAGAATACAATTTCTGAATTGAAGAACAGAGTTGAAGGAATAAAAAACAGGCTAGATGAAGCAGAGGATCAAATCAGCAAGCTGGAGGACAAGGTAGAAAAAAGCTCCCAGAAAGAGCAAGAAAATGAAAAAAAGACTCAGAAAGAATGCAGAGAGGTTAAGGGAAATGCAGGACAGCATGAAATGTAATAATATCTGTATAATAGGGATACCAGAATGAGAAAAAGAGGAGCAGGGGATAGAAAACCTCTTTGAAAAAGTAATGATTGAAAACTTCCCTAATTCGAGAAGAGAAAAAGTCACACAAGTCCTGGAAGCACAGAGGGTCCCAATCAAGAGGAACTCAAAGGGGCCCACTCCAAGACACATCATAATGAAAATGGCAAATTTCAAAGACAAAGAGAGAATCTTAAAGGCAGCAAGGAAAAATAGGAAGTAACATACAAGGGAACCGCCATAAGGCTAGCAGCTGACTTCTCCACAGAAACACTATAAGCCAGAAGGGAATGGCAAGAAATATTCCAAGTAAAGAAAAGCAAAAACCTGCAGCCAGGACCACTCTACCCAGCAAGGCTTTCAATTAAAATGGAAGTCAAAATAAAGAGTTTCCCAGACAAAAACGGCTAAAAGAATACACCTCTACCAAACTAGCATTCCAAGATATGCTAAAGGGACTGCTTTAAGAAGATGAAGAAAAAGAGTGAGAGAAGAACACAGGCACAAAGGGAAAAATGAGTAAGTACCTATCAATAATAACCTTAACTATAAATGCATTAAATGCTCCAATCAAAAGACATAGGGTAACTGAATGAATAGGAAAACATGACCCACACATGTGCTGTCTACAAGAGACCCACCTCAGAACAAAAGACCTACAACAGACTGAAAGTAAAGGATTGGAAAAAAGTATTACAAGCAAATGGGGAGGAAATGAAAGCTGGGATAGCAATACTTATATCAGACAAAATAGATTTCAAAACAAAAACCATAAAAAAAAGACTCAGAAGGACATTTCATAGTACTCAAAGGAAGAATCTATCAAGAAGACATAAACATTATAAACCTATATGCACCCAACACAGGAGCACCCAAATATATAAGGAAAATCTTGGAGGACTTCAAGAAAGATATAGACAGCAACACAATTATAGTAGGGGATTTTTAACACCCCACTGTCAACAATGGATAGATATTCCAACCAAAATATCAACAAGGATATTTTGGAACTGAACGACACATTGGATCAATTGGACTTAACTGATATATGTATATGGAAGCTTTCATCCCAAAATCAAAATATACATTTCTTCAAATGCACATGGAACATTTTCAAAGATAGAGCACATGATAGGACACAAAACAAGCCCCAAGAAATTCAAGAAAATTGAAATCATAACAAGCATTTTCTTGGACCACAAGGGCTTGAAACTAGAAAGCAACCTCAAGGAAAAAAACTCAAAAACACACTCGTGAAGACTGAATAGCATGCTATTAAACTGTGAATGGGACAGTAATGAGATCAAGGAAGAAATCAAAAAGTTTCTGGAAACAAATGAAAATGAACACACAACAGTCCAAAACCTATGGCACAAAGCGAAGGCAGTCCTGAGAGGGAAGTTTATAGCAATACAGGCCTACCTGAAAAAGACAGAAACATTTCAAATAAACAGCCTAACCCTACATCTACGAGAACTGGACAACAACAACAAATAAAGCCCAGAGTGAGTAGAAGGAAGGAAATAATCAAGATCAGAGCAGAATTGAATGACATGGAGACTAACAGAACAATTCAAAGGATCAATAAATCCAGGAGCTGGTTCTTTGAAAGGATTAACAAAATCAACAAACCTATAAGCAGACTTATCAAGGAAAAAAAAAAGGGAGAGGACCCGAATAAATTAAATAAGAAATGAAAGAGGAGAAATTATAATTGATACCACAAAAATACAAAGGATTGTTAGAAATTACTATGAACAACTATATGCCAAGAAATTTGAAAACCTGGGTGAAATGGGCAGGCTCTAGAAAAATATAATCTTCCAAAACTGAATGAAGAAGAAGCAGAAAGCCTGAACAGACTGGTAACAGCTGGTGAAATTGAAGCAGTAATAAAAAACCACTGGACAAACAAAAGCCCTGGACTGGACAGTTTCACAGGAAAATTTTACAAAACATTTAAGGAAGAGCTAACGCCTGTCCTTCTCAGACTGTTCCAGAAAATCTAAGAAGGAAGACTCCCAAACTCTTTTGATGAGGCCAGCATCATCCTAATCCAAAAACCAGTAAATACACAACAAAGAATAAAACTACAGACCAATATTACCAATGAATGTAGACGCTAAAATCCTCAACAAAATATTGGCAAACTGCATCCAGCAATATATTAAAAAGTTCATACACCATAATCAAGTGGGGTTCATCCCAGGGATGCAAGGATGGTACAATATTCATAAATCAATAAACATAAAACATCACATAAAATAAATGAAAGACAAAAAAATCACATGTTTATAACAATAGCTGCAGAAAAAGCATTTGATAAGGTACAGCACTCATTTATGATAAAAACACTCAGCAAAGTGGGAATAGAGGGAGCATACCTCAGCATAATAAAGACCATAAAGGAGAAACTTACAGCCAACATCATACTCAATGGGCAAAAACTAAAAGCTTCCCCACTAAGATTGGGAACAAGAAAAGGATGCCTGCTTTCACCACTTCTATTCAACATAGTATTGGAAATCCTAGCCACAGTGATCAGACGAGAAAAAGAAACAAAAGGCATCCAAATAGGAAAGGAGGAAGTAAAACTGTCATTGTTTGCAGATGACATGATAGTATATATAGAAAACCCTATAGACTCCACCAAAACACTACTCAACCTAATAAGTGAATTTGGCAAAACGGTGGGATACAAAGTCAACATCCAGAAATCAAAGGCATTTTTATACACCAACAATGAAATATCATAATCAGAAATCAGTTTAAAAAACCCATTTGCCATAGCAACAAGAAAAATAAAATATCTAGGAATAAACCTAAACAAGGAGGTAAAAGACCTGTACTCAGAAAACTACACAGCACTGAAGAAAGAAGTTAAGGAAGACACAAATAAATGGAAGTATATACCCTGTTCATGGGTTGGAAGAATTGCATCATCAAAATGTCCATCCTACCCAAAGCAATTTACAAATTCAACATAGTCCCTATTGAAATACCAATGACATATTTCACAGATATAGAACAAACATTTCAAAAATTTCTATGGAACTATAAATGACCCCAAATAGCTGCAACAATTTTGAGAAAGAAGAACAAAGTAGGAGAGATCACAATACCTGACATTAAACTGTATTACCAAGTCCACTGTAATCAAAACAGTTTGGTACTGGCATAAGGACAGACATATAGATCAATGGAACAGCATAGAGAGCCAAGAAATATACCCATATCTCTAAGGTCAATGAATATTTGACAAGGAGGGCGGGCAGAAGCATAAAATGGAGTAAAAATAGCCGCTTCAACAAATGGTTTTGGGAGATCTGGACAGCTACATGCAAAAAAATGAAACTCAGCCACCAACTTACACCATACACAAAAATAAATTCAAGGTGGATAAAAGACTTAAATATAAGTTGCAACACAATAAAAGTCCTGGAGGAGAACTTAGGCAGAAAAATTTCAGATATTGCATGTAACAATATTTTCACCAATATGTCCCCTGGAGCAAGAGACACGAAGGAAAGAATAAACAAATGGGACTTCATCAAAATAAGAAGCTAATGCATAGCTAAAGAGAATATCAGCAAAATGAAAAGGAAACCAACCGTATGGGAAAGTATATTTGCCAATGATATCTCAAACAAGATTCTGGTTTCCAAAATATATAAAGAACTCACATGACTCCACTCTAGGAAGACAAACAATCCAACTAAAAAATGGGCAATGGACCTGAACAGACACTTCTCCAAGGAGGACATACACAGGGCCCAGGGACATATGAAAGGATGCTCAGTATCACTAACCATGAGAGAGATGCAAATTAAAACCACAATGAGATACCACTTCACCCCAGTCAGAATGGCCATCATAAACAAATCAACAAATAACAAATTCTGGTGAGGCTGTGGAGAAAATGGAACCCTAGTGCACTGTTGGTGGGAATGCAGACTGGTGCAGCCACTGTGGAAAACAGTATGGAATTTCCTCAAAAAACTAAAAATGGAACTTCCTTTTGACCCATCAGTTCCACTGCTAGGATTGTACCCTAAGAATCCTGAAATACCAATTCAAAAGAACCTATGCACCCCAATGTTCATAGCAGTACAATTTACAATAGCCAAGTGTTGGAAGAAACCTAAATGCCCATCAGTATATGAGTGGATCAAAAACCCATGGTACATTTACACAATGGAATACTATGCAGCAGAAAGGAGCTCCTACCCTTCGCAACAGCATGGATGGATCTGGAGAGCATTATGCTAAGTGAAATAAGCCAGGTGGTGAAATAAAATACCATATAATCTTACCTATAAGTGGAACCTAATCAACAAAACAAACAAGCAAGCAAATTATAACCAGAAACATTGAAATAAAGAACAAACTGACAGTAACCAGAGGGGAGGAGGGAGGGAGATGATGGGAGAAAAGAAAGGGAAGGGTCATCAAGGAACATGCATAAAGGACCCATGGACAAAGCCAAATGGGGGAAGGATTGAGGGTGGGAGGTGCGGGTAGGTGGGGCTGGGGAAAGTGGTGGCAGGAAAATGTTGAACAAAACAAAACAAATCAAAACAAAAAAGAATGATAACATTCTGTTTGTCAATAATCTTACTTGCTGTTCCCTGGTTCTGTTTGCATAACACTTCTGCATCTTCATTGGTCTTCCTATACATACGAATAGTAGTGCACTTTAACTCACTTCACACTGGGGTTTTTGTTAAGGAGGTTGCCCATGTTTTGAGTCTTTTATCTTTGATCTTATTTAAATTGTATGACAATTTCAACCTGATTATAAAGATAAATGTTACCTCTGTGTGTTGTTTGGAAGTATCATGTACATTATTTATGCTTATTAAAGGCTAAATCATATTTTCATTTCAAATTCTACAGCTAATTTGTGTTTCAGTGGAAATATTACAAACCTAAATTTTACCACAATTCTCTCATTACATGTGTCTCTGCAAGGAGATTTTCATCCCCATCAATCCCTTTCTTTACTTACTGCAGTCCTGTTAATAGTGATCTCTATACAAATCTGTAATAAGAAATACCTTTAGAAAGATTTCTCATCTTAATATCTACATGACTTTAATAAACTAGGCTGTAATGCTATTTTTTTTTTGTGGTATGTGTTTGTTTTTTCTTAGGGTAATACAAATCCAATAAGCATTCTCTCACAGGTAACTTTTATTCTCATCCTACAGTCTGCTATATCTGTGTACCATTATATATATTTATTTGTTTGTACATATTAGTATATAAGAAATTACTGTTGTAATGAAATGTTATTTTCATTTTATAATCAAGGCTCCTGGTTGGAGACACTTGGATTCCCTCTAGCTAGTTAAACAGAAAAGACTCTGGGGACTCTGAGGGAACAGATTCCAAAGAACTCAGCTGCTGGGGAACCCTGCGGGACACTGCAGAGGCGAAATGCCCTGGTTCTGTAGCATATAAGCTATAAGGTGAAGAGAGAAGGAACCTAGAGATAAAAATAGGCTTAAAAGACATAGAAAAATTTTTAAAGGGGGACAGGATTAAACTGTGGTATCTAGGGGTGCATTCTGGTAAAACATGAACTGAGGTATGCTATAAATTTTAAGAGTTGGAGCAAAAATTCACTTAAATTGACCAGTGCCAACTGAAAGTGGGTAAGGGCATTCCACTCATAGGAACTTGGGGAAGGATTTTAATAGAGAAAAGACAGAAGCAAAGTAAGGAAATTATTGATTGGCTATAGCTAAAAGCCTAGCTGGCTTTTTGTGATTGGTTGTCCTTAGGCTTCAGTTTTGTAACCTTGAGGCATTTACAGACTTAGATTTAGTTTGATTACATAAGCCATAGCATTAGAGCCACTTCAGCCCAATGTTTAATTAATTTAATAATACTAGGTAATAAAACTGTAATGAAACAGGAGGAAGTGTTTTTGGTAAGTGCTAGGATAGTGGTTACATTTAGGGGAGTGAGGGACTTGTTTTCATGATGTGTTACTTGTCGGGGTTTCTGGGTGGATTGCAAAATTCAGTTTTAAGATATGGGTGGTAGTTATAAATGAGTTCATGTTAAAATAATTTAGGTTATTTATTTGTTTCCTATTTTCCAAATATGTGTTTTATTTTAAAATTAAAACATTGAAAAGACAGCTCTGACCAGTGAGGCCCTGCTGGTTTTTGCCCCACAAAGCAAAAGACTGTTGGTTTGGTTCCCAGTCAGGGCAAACGCCTGGGTTGTGGGTTGGTCCCTCGTTAGGGTACATTTTAGAGGCAACTGACTAATGTTTATCTCTTACATCAGTGTTTCTCTCCCTATCTTTCTCTCTCCTTCCTATTGCTCTAAAATATAAATAAGTAAAATCTTGAAAAAAGTTGAAAATATAATTCAAAATAATAACATGTTAACAATGTGTCAGTATTATCCTTCTTATAGGAGGTAGATTGCTTTTAAAACATGCCATTTGCATATATGTACCATGTTTTTATTAGAAGAGTTGTATTGGATAATTTTTAAATTTGAGTCATATCTAAAAACTGTTTTAACGTTAATGTAGAGCACCAGTGTACCAAGACTAATATAATATAAAGCTTTGCTCAGGTAAAAAAAAACAAGTACATATATTCTTCAAGGTGTGGAATATTAAATATCAACATAATGAAAGTTTACATGTGTAATGAAAATAAATGACTATAAAGATTATTAATTTTCAAGAGCAGTAAATCTTGGCCAATGTAAAGTTACCTGAATCCAAATGTTGGTATCTTGTGTCTTTTAGGTGTGGCTAGATAGCTCACATAATAATAGATTTAGATTTAAAATTAGACATTATAGTGGAACTCTGTTTTTATATCTGTCCCATGTCTCTTTCTTTCCCCCTCTGGTAACCATCTCTTTCCCTTAGGGGACTGGTCCTCTTCTCCCATTCTGGTAAGTTTGGGATGACATAATCCTGCCTCTTGATCAAGGGTCAACCCAACAACAGATATGTGACTTGGGGTGGACCAACCAAAGGCCTTCTTTGGAATTGTATGTATTGACTATCAAAAGGAGATCTGTTTCTGCTCTGTCTCTTGAATTTTAAAAGGGTTGCTGTGTACCTAACAATGAAAGTTTGCCAGCCTCCTCAGAGAAGTGGTTCTAAGACCTGGAGATAGAGGGAAGCTAGAGGGTATAATAGTGCCCTTTACATCTGAATACAGCTTTACACTTACACTTTCCAGTTTCTTGAACCAATAAATTCCTTATTGCTTTTTCCTTATACTAGTTTGAGGTGAGCTTCTGTCATCTATGAATTAAAGAGTTTCAAGTACTTTAGGGAGTATGATAAAATTTCTCTTTTTAAATTCCTTAGTGTTAGTTGAAAAGTGTCACAAGTATCAGTTTTTTTTATCCTCACTGTAGGACATTTTTAAAATTGCTTTTTAGAGAGAGAGGAATGGAGAGAGGAAGAGGGAGAGAGGGAAACATGGTGTGAGAGAGAAACATCGATTCTTTACCTTCTGGACATGCCTGGATGTGCCCAGATGCATCTGGGGGAGTGGACCCACAACTGAGGCATGAGCCTAGACTGGATGTTGAACCTGCAACTCTTTGGTCACAGGGACGGTGCTCCAACCAACTGAGCCACACCTGCCGAAGCACAAGTATCACTTTTATACCTAAAATGGGGGCCATAGGGAAGTCTCCAGTAGGCAGTTTCTAAAATAACTCCCAATGAGCCTTGTGTAATCCCTTTCTTTGTAGAGCAGGCTGGATATAGCAACTCTTTTATAAGCAATCGGATATAGCAAAAGTGACGGGATGTCAATTCCTAGGTTAGATTCCAAAAGAATGACTTCTGCCTGGCTTATTCTATCTTCAAAATTCTTTTCTAATTTCCCTGATAGTAAGTTTGTTGGATACCAGTCTTGTGCTAATAAGTAGTGCAAGATGAAATTTATACTTGCTTTGGGCTACATTCTCAATCGTGGGAGACTGCCCTCAATTGACCTCACCTGCCCAGCGTTTTTGAGGCCACCCCAGGCCTCACCCTGCATAAGCCTTGAATTCTCCCTTGTGGCCCACCCAACCAGAAACATACAAGAAGGGAAACTCTGGAAATGTAATTCAGCCTAGTCAGTTGGACACATTACAAAGCCACCACATTACTCAGGGTACAGTTTGTTTATGAATGACAGGATAAATGCATGATCCTTTCCTTTAATTTACCAGTTTTCAAGATAATGAATTGTTTCCTGGTCATTCTCTGACCTCAGCTAATTGTTTTTTAATTGCCTTTTTCATTTTAGAAGTTTCAGATTTATAGAAAATGTGTGAAATTGTTAGAGATTCCCACACACAAACGCACTCCATTTACCTCATTATTAACATTATATATCAATATGGTACATTTGTTATGAATAATGAATCAGTATTATGATGTTATTAAATGGAGTACATGCATTGTTCCTATATTCTTTTGTTCTTTTTCCGTTCAGAATTTTATTCAGGAAACCACATTACACTTAGTACTAATGCCTCCTTAGGCTCACCTTGGCTGTCACAGTTACTGAGACTTTCCTTGTTTTTAATGACCTTGACTGTTTTGAAAATTACTGGCCAAACATTGTGTAGAATGTCCATCTTTCGGGTTTTATAGTATATTTTTCCTAAAATTAGATGGGGGTTATATGCTTTGGTGGGGAAGATCATGGGGGTAAAGTGCCATTTTCATCAAATCATATTCAGGTACATATTATTAACATGATGTACCAACAACCTGTGTGCTATAGATGTGGACCTTGATCGCTCGCTGAGGTGGTAGTGTTTGTGAGGTCCCTTCCCTGTGAAGTTACTCTTTCCTCCTCTTTCCACGTTGTGTTCCTTGGTAGGAGGTCACTGTTCTGCAGTCCAAACCTAAGGTGTGGAGAGTTTTGCTCCGCCTTCTGGAAGGCAGAGTTATCTACATAAATTATTTGGAATTCTGCATGGGTGATTTGTCTATACCTCCCCACCTATTATTTATTCATATAGAACAGTGTAAAAACCATGAATATTTTATGCTTTGGTTACAATACCACTTTATTTTATTGCTCAAATTGTTCCAGCCTTGCTCATTGAGTGTGTCCTTTTGACACAGTTACATCAATTTGTGTACGTGTGCATGTGTGTGAGCACTTCCTTACCTGCTGGCACTACCAGACACTGCAGTCTTGTCTTACATAGCCTGCCCTAGTCCTAGGCCCAGCCATTACTTCCTGGAGCCCTGGTTCTGTTTATTGGAGAATGGCATTAGAAACCAAGGTCTGGGGTGAGGTATACCATTGTGACTGGGCACTCTCAACTGACAGCAAAGATACATAAGTGTGTATTACAATCTCTGTGTGTGTATATATCTATAAATTGTTTCTTTGTGTAATCAGTGTAACCATCTGCATTTATATTAAGCTAAACACCAGTTCATGCTGATGTCCCAGACTCTAATCCATTTCTACATGGATATTCTAGACCCTCCCCTTGCTTATTCATAACTATTACCCTAACAAGAAACCTGGCTCCCGCTACCCACCGTCCATTCACTTAATTGTTCCATGTGCACATGCACCATAGTGTTAGAATTATTAACCCACACCCTCCTGGGCATCGCTTTATTAACCAGAGCACAAACGCTTTCAGTTTCTTTTGCCTTTAATTCTACAAACTGCACTTATTTCCAAAGTTACTTAGGTCACTACCTTTTACCCTACCTCCTTCAGTGAGGTTATTTCACATTTTTGTAAGGCAGTTAGGCTCTTTTGTTACAATCTACATTCTATTTTGGTATCACCAGACTTCATACATGATTTTTAACAAAAATTTGTGTATATTAATATTCGCTATTTGTGATGAATAGTTCAAATGGGTTTAACGAATGCTTAGTGTCTTGGATTCACTATTACAATATCGTACAGAACAGTTTCACCTATTTAACCCTCCTCACCTGCTTGAACCTCTGGCAGCCATTGATTTGGTTGTTATTTCTGTAGTTTTGTCTCTTCCTGGTTATCATACAAATAGAATCATAATGTATGTAGCCTTTTAAAAGTAACTTTTCTCAAATAGCATATGCATTTAAGATTCATCTATGACTTTTCATGGCTTATTAACTCATCCTTTTTAATCATTGAGGGTATTCCATTGTAAATATGTGCCAGAGTCTTTTAAAATACATTTACTTATTGAAAAGCATCTTGGTTCTTACATCTTTGTTGATGATTATGAATTAAACTGATAGAAACATTTGTGTGCACTTTTTTGTGTGCGTGTGTTTTCAAATCAGTTGGATAAATACCCAGGAGTGTAATTTGCTGGATTATATGGTTATATTATGTTTAGCTTTCCTAAGTTTAGATATAATTGGCATATTAATTTCAGATGTATAACATAATGATTTGATATTTGTATATATTGTGAAATGATCACCACAATAACTCTAGTTAACATCTATCACTATTGTAGTTATAATTTATTTTTGTGATAGAATCATTTAAGATTGCCTCTCTTAGCAACTTTCAAATATATAACACAGTGTTATTAACTATAGTCACTGTGCTATACATTATATCTCCATGACATATTTATTTTATATCTGGAAGTTTGTACTTTTTAACCCTCTTCACCCATTTTGTCCCCCTGCCCCCACCACTGGCAACCACCAGTCTGTTCTTTGTATCTATGAAAATTCTTTGATTCCCATAGAAGTGACATCATCTGATATTTGTCTTTCTCTATCTTGACTTGTTTCCTTGGCATAATGCTATCACAGTTCACCATGTTGTTTCAAATGGCAAGATTTTCTTATTTTTATAGCTGAGTAATATTCATACATAAAATATGTATATTTATCACATTTTCTTTATTCATTTATCCATCAATGGACATTGAAGTTTCTTCTATATCTTGGCTTTTATACTTAGTACTACTGTGAACAGGGAGCTGCATATATCTTTTTGAGTTAGTGTTTTTGTTTTTTTGTTCTCAGGTAAATACCTAGAAATGCTGGATCATATGATAGCTGCATTTTTGATTTTTTGAGGAATCTCCTTACTGGTTTCCATAGTGGCTGCATCAATTTACATTTCCACCAACAAAACACAAGGGTTTCCTTTTCTCTACATTCTTGCAAACAGTTACTATTTCTTGTTCTTCTGATAATAATCATTCTAACAAGTGATATATCTCATCGTAGTTTTGATTTTCACTTCCTTGATGGTTAGTGATGTTGAGAACTTTTTCATGTACCTATTGTCCATGTGTAAGTCCTCTGTGGAAAATCGTTTATTCAGGGTCTCTGGCCATTTTATAACCATACATGTATATCTGATGTAAACAGGTATCTCTCTCTCTCTCTCTCTCTCTCTCTATATATATATATATATATATATATGTGTGTGTGTGTGTGTATATATGTGTATATATATATATAAAATATAAATATATATATAAAATATATATGGCTATTGAGTTACTATGTTTATCATTCTAAGAGACAGCCAAACTACTTTCCAAAGATCTATACCATTTTGCCTTTCCATCATCAACAAATGAAAGTTCCCATTGCTCTGCGTCCTTGACAGCAATTGGTCTTTTCAGTTTCTTGGATTTTAGCTTCTAATAGAATGTAGTGGTATCTCAATATTGTCTTGTTTGCAATTCTCTAACGACAAATGGTGTTAGGTATCTTTTCACATACTTATTTACCATCTGTATATCTTCTCTGGTGAAGTTTTTTATTTTTATATTTTTGGTTCAGACCTTTTGCTTATTTTTGTATTGGGTTATTTGCTTCCTACTGTTGCGATTTAAGTTTCTCACTCAGTTTTAAAGGTTTCTTAACAAGAAGCCAGAAAACAGAGAGGGTAAAAAGAGAAGTGAATGAACAAGAAGTTGAAGATTCAATAAATATTTTGTTGAGTTGTTTGCTTGTATATTTCTTAAGAATTAAACACAAGAGAAAGTACCCTGGAGCAGAAGTAGAAGATGTTAGAAGACAAGGGGCAGTGCTAGATCCTGCTTTCCAACTGCAATTTGTTTTTGGCACTTCTCATGGTGTCCCAGAAATGGGTCAGGGAGGTTGGGAGTCAATGTTAGAAGAGCTCTCTTTCTGAAGCTGTAGGAGAGGTGATGATGAAGCAACGTAATTAAATAGAGGACCTGCGAATGAAAGAAGCTGAGAAGGAGGAAATACTTCCTGGGATAACTGCCCTGATTTAAAGTGGCTAATAATAGAAAACCAGTCAGAACTTTTGTTAGAGCATTTGGGCTCAGTTTCTGCTGCTTCAGTTGTCAGCAACCACTTCAATCTCCCAATCCAAGGAACATAAGAGCTTCTGAAAACATTTCCAAGTCATTGGAGTTTCATATAATGTCATCCTGATCAAGCCAGTTAAGTAAAATTGTAGTAAACATTGTGACCTGGACCTGTTCTAACACATACTTAGTATTCTTCTTTATTTTCCTGATAAAAACGAAGGTCAATTCTTTCTCTCTTGATAACCTAGAAAGAGCTCTTCCCCCTTTTTGGGTGTCTAGTCTATACTAACTGTTATGGTTAGCCAAAAACCATTAGGACTTAGATATTTTTAATGTTGTATATAAGTAACGAGATAGATAAACTACACTGATATACACTATTGTTTAACAGAAATATTCTTATGCTGTGTAAGAAATACAGTATAAAATTGTTAGATAAAGAATACAGTTTATCTAAATTTTATTCTTAGGGGCAAATAATTCAGAATATATGAATTTATAATATGTCGTATTCTGATTTATTTTTCTCCTTAGATCTAAAAATTGATAGATTGTATTCCTTATTGCATGTAGCGTATAGCATGGTATCTATTACCTATAATTCAGATGTGCTTTTGTGAAGAAAAATCCCCATGGCAATAGTTTACTTCATAAATTGATTTTCAGAATCCAGGTTTTATCTCTTAGTTTGCTTTTGTGACTTAAACTTATATGCTATCAATTTTTTCAACTTAAAAGTGAAGTTATTATCACCCGCCTCTCTTTATACAGTAACGTTGGGTATAAAATAATATAATGTAATTAAAAGCCCATATGTGAGGCTCTTATATCTCCCTCGGAGAGGGAAAAAAAAATACGACGTTTTTCATGATAGTCTATTCAGGGTCTTGATTTGAACTACAGACTTCCTGGTCTGTGGTAGAATAAGAGGGCATTTTAACATAAATTCTTCCAGATATTTTACTGTAAGGAATCCTAAGATTATTTCTACCCTCCTATGGAAGGAATCCTGTTGAAATTAATTTATTGGCAGTTTTTATAAAATTTTATTTTTTCTAAGTAAGTTTTAATGCATAGCATAAAATTTCTTTTAGTTCTCAAAACTATTTTAGATAGAAAATATGGAGCATAGCATGTTGACATGGAAAAAGAAAAGGGCATTTTTAGTTTTCATTGTGTCAAGTTGGTGACCTTTTGAATCTGAACTAAAACAAATTGGCAATGACAGCTTCAGATTTTCACTGATAGCTCTTCAAAAATATTATTGCAAATTTTATCTTAGCAGAAGTGCTTTTATTTTTTTAAAAATGAATTATTCATGAAAAATCACTTCATCTCATAGTGTACCTGCTGAGAAGGTTTTACATTGCCTATTAAAGTGCATTTAAAAGCTGTGCAAATAAAACCTTCAATATCAGATTCATTTC
Organism: Mormoops blainvillei; assembly: GCA_004026545.1. Lineage (NCBI taxonomy): Eukaryota > Metazoa > Chordata > Mammalia > Chiroptera > Mormoopidae > Mormoops > Mormoops blainvillei. The sequence continues at coordinate 3,984 of PVJD01006604.1, read as the reverse complement.
ATTTTGTTAATGCCTTATAATGCATCATAGGAAGGGTAATGACAAACAGATTTGTATTCATAGAACATTTAAAAATAATTAGTACTTGAAAAGGTCACAGAAAAGATCACAGGAAGACTTGCTGTGCCATTTAGTCAGAGGTTGAAATGGTGAGAGACACATCTTTTTGTTTTGATTGATACTCTTGTTCATTGCATGTTTATTCTTAATATTGTTTAGAACTAGTTCATACCTCTGCAACCAAGTTTTACAGTGCTTATACTGATGATAGCCTACAGTGACCATCACAAAAGATAAGCTCCCACATGGTCTATTTATGAGATGTCTGCTTCTAGTGGGTATCTCATTAGTTGATAAAAAATGTTGAGGTGGGATCTATGGCCAGGAGTTTTAAAATGGAACAATTTTATGCACCCTTAATCAGCCTCTTAGTTTAAAGAGAGCAAATCAGTTAAAATAAAATTCTACTGCAAAATATATGCCTACAAAAATTATCATACATAAATATATTTCTATTTTGCAGTAATCTATAGTTTAATATAGAGGCTTCTGTTTTATTTGCATTATAGCTCTTCATTCATTTTAATTGTTCCTTCACTTATTCAGCAAATATTTATTGTGTACAAAACTATGTTTTAGTTATTGTGCTTGGTCCTAGTAATGCAGAGATGAAAGTGGGTCCCTACCTTTAAGAGGTTCAAGATTAGAGGAAGAGATAGACATGTAAATTTACAGTTACATTGCAGTTGGTGCTATGATTGATTTGTCGTTCCCAAAGTGCTTTGAGAACTTAAAAGTGCTTTGGGAACCTTCAGCTCTTGGAGGCATGCCAGGGAAGGCTCTCCAGAGAAGTTTTCACTTGAACATATCTTGATAGGTGAGAATACGCTAGTTACAAGATAAGGGAGGAGGGCATTCTAAGGAGAGAACAACATGCACAGAGGCAAGAAACAGCATGTCATGTTCAGGAAACTGTTTGCATTGTTGCAATTGGGGTTATGGTGGGAGAAATGATCAGGGACCAGATTATATAGTATCTGGTAGTCTTGGATTCTTGTCCTTAAAGGAGTATTCAGCCACTGAGGATTTTAAACTGGCAGATAATGATCAAAATTTCTAAAGCAAGTGTGAGGTTAGATTGGAGGAGAGACTGAAGGTAGGAAATATTATAGTAATTGAAGTTGGATATGAAAACTGCCTAAATTAGATCAACAGCAGGAAGGATAATAAGGGGACAGATTTGAAACTGACTTGGAACTAGAACTAACAGGTCCTGGGGACCCATTGGATTTGTGGGATAAAGGATCCTGGCATGACTTACAGGTATTTTACAAGGTAGTTAGTAGTTTTATTCAAGGTGGGATCTGCATGAGGACACACAGACAGTTGCTGAGCCATGCCAAGTTTGTCAAGCAGTTGTGTCATATCATAAAGTAGCAGCTAACCCATCAGTAAATTACAAAAGTGGAAAAAACACTGTATTTGAGGAGACCTGGATTTTATTCCTAGTTGTCAAAACAGCCGAATGCATAAACCTGTAAGTCATTTAAATGCTTCGGGCCTCAATTTCCCATTAGCTGCAAAAAATATAGGAGGTTTAGCTATATGATCGAGAGAAATATTTTGACGCTAAAATTTTGGTTACAGAAAATTTCTACACCAACAGTCTCAATTAAATTCAGTATGTTTTTGATCCTAAGTAATCATGCAGAAAACAATGGCCCATGATAAATTTTAGGAACAAAGAGGAGAAAGTAAGGGACTGTATGGCTCCCCGGGTGGCAGTCCTTTCTTTTACTGAGCTGAAGCTAATTTTTTAACTTATCGATACACTGTAGAAAATAATTATGTTTGTATTTATCCGTTAGAAACATAATGTTTTGATAATAATTAATTTTACCAAATATTAACTAAAACAATGAGGTCAGAAATCTAGATATAATAACTAGATACATTTCTGAGTATAACATTAAAAGGAAAATTGAAACATTGTTAGATACATGTTTGTATTAAACTCTTAGAGACATCAGTGCAAAGTATTAGCATAAGTATTAAGCCTTAATATTTAAGTATGAATATATTTTACTGTTGTTTAATAAAACTTGAAGGCTTTTGTAATGTGAGGATTTCAGTTGTAAATTTTGGTAAGATACATATGCTATGGAAGTAGAGCCAAATTTGGGGAGGATAAAGTTTGATAGTACTTTTTAAAAACTTGAAGTTGATAAGATTACATCACCTCCTGCTTTAAGCCCTTTATCGTCTCTTCACCTAGTACTAAACTTCTAATCCTGTGGCGTATGTGAGAGCCTCACTTTAACTGCCCCTTCTCACCTCGATAGCTGTCCTTTCCTTTCCTATTGTTTCTGAAACACAGCTTTGTGATGGGCCTTCCTTCACCTTGCTTCTGTGTATGCTCCTTTCTCTTTCTGAACATGCTTCTCTCCCTCCTTGTTTGCTTTGAGTAACTGCCACTTCTCATTCATTCACACGTAGGCATTTCTTTTCTGGGCAATGTTTTCTGACCACTCTATCCCTTCCTCCCTTTTTTGATATCCAGGTCCGCTCCCTGAATGTGCCCTGTATCTGTTGTAATGCATCACCTGGAGCTTTTGAATTGCTTGGCCACTGTCCTTAGTAGACTGTGAGCTCCGTGTAGGAAGCACTTTTGCCTTCTTTTATCTGTATTTACCCAGAATCTAATATTCTAATATTCTGTCTGGCACCCAGTGAGTGCTCAATAAATGTTGGCCAACTGAATGTATGACTAAGGGAATGAATGGATCTTTGTAGGAGGACTTGTGCATATGTCCTCGTTTCACCTTCTTTGGTAAGGAAGGGTTCTTCAGCAATCCTGGAACAACTGCTCGTGGTGATGGCCAAACAGTGTGACCAGCACCACCACTTTATATTAATCACATTTATTTATCTTCTATTTCTCAGTTCCAGATGATGAGGAATTTTAATTCTGTCAGCGACTCTCTCAGTTGAGAGATAGGTTCAAATCAATTTGATTAAAGTTACATCTCTATGAAACAGGTAACATTACTGATCTATTACATAACTGTACCCACAGTTTATTTTATTTCTGAGGTTCACAATAAATGGTTTATAAACACATACATTATCAAATTATTTTAGGTCGGTAATGTCTTTTAGTTCATTGTAGCTGAGGGCTTCAGTGTTGTAATTTAATACCAAGATTTGGGTACAAAAGGCACATCAATAAAACCATTGAGTTGCTAACTAAATTTAATAATAACCTATCTCCTGCCTTCCTTTTATTCTATTGCCATTCTGCTGGTCCAGTTTCTTGTTGTCTCTCACTTCAGCCATTACAGTCACTTCTCCAGTGATTTCACTGCCTCTTGACTCTTCCGCACAAAAATCTGTCATTCCTACTGACTGTCAGCGCAGTGTGACATTGATAAGATGCAGCATATAGAATCTCTGCTCCAAAACATTCCTCTTCCAGGTGCTTATAAAATAAATTTTTTACTCCTTAGCTTTGGTATATAAAGAAAACCAGGTCTGGACAAGAATCCAAAGCCAGTTTACCTTTACAGACTCTTTTCCTGTTATATGTATCAGTCAAATGAACACTTTGCTTGTGGTATCCTTTTTATTTTAGCTTTACATTTCTTTCCATACACTCTGTCAAAATTCAAATCCCAGCTCAATGCCACAGTGGCTGAAAAATAATTTTTGACTGGCTGGGCAGTTCCTTTATTAAGCTTCTCTCATTCCTTCAGTAAAATGTATCTTTTCCTCATTGATGTTTTCATGGTGCTTGAATATCTATGATAGGATAATCATTCTGTTACAGTATGAATAATTATATACATTTAATTCCTCTACTAGGCTTTGAGCTTCCTGGGAACTGGCTTTTATCTTATGACTTTTATTTTTATTTTTATTTTTTGTGTATTTTATTGATTATGCTATTATAGTTGTCCCATTTTTTTCCTCCCCTTTATCTCCTCT